>APFE030120536.1:17736-90245 GCA_000404065.3 Pinus taeda | reverse complement strand
GGAACATTCGGATGGCCTCAAGTCTAGCAACGGGAGAAAAAGTTTCTTCAAAGTCTATTCCTTCTTGTTGAGCATACCCTTTACAAACAAGTCTGGCCTTGTTTCTAATAGCTTCCCCATTTTCATTCAACTTGTTTTTAAAGATCCATTTTGTCCCTATGACATTCTTATCTTTTGGTCTAGGAACCAAATCCCAAGTGTTATTCTTTTCGATCTGTTCAAGTTCTTCATCCATTGCCTTGACCCAATATTCATCTTTGCATGCCTCTTTTACATTTTGTGGTTCAGTGGAGGAGAGTAATGCCAAATAGCTTGAGGCTTCTGCAATAGTTCTTCTTGTTTGTATACCTGCCTCTTTCTACCCCAAAATTTGAGATTCTGGATGATTCTTCTGAACGTACCTGGATGGAGTCTTATCTTCTATCCTTATCTGTTCTTTTGGTGCCTCTTGAGCTTCTTCTTCATCATAGTTCTGATTTGATGTTGAAGGATAGTCCTCATCATCTTCGAAATCTTCGGAATTCACTTGCCTAGGAATGTTTCCTTCTTCATCAACCACTAAATCAATGTTGTCAACAATTCTTCCAAGTCTTTTGTTGTAATACTTATATGCTTTGCTGTGAGGAGAATAACCAAGGAGAATGCCTTCATCTGCTCTAGGTTCAAACTTGCCAAGATTTTCATCATTATTTTTAATATAGCATTTGCTTCCAAAAATTTTGAAATATTTTATCGAAAGAGTCTCACCATACCAGAGCTCATGAGGAGTTTGAGTGCTGTTCACCCGAACATTTGTCTTGTTGAGAATAACAACTGCAGCAAATGCAGCTTCACCCCAGAAAGTTGCGGGAGTTCCAGACTCATCAAGCATTGCACGAGGCATTTGTTGAACCGTTCTGTTCATCCTTTCCACTACTCCATTTTGTTGAGGAGTCCTAACTGTAGAGAATTCCCTTCTTATTCCATTTTCTTCACAAAAATCGAAAAATTCATTCGAGGTAAATTCTCCTCCTCGATCAGACCTGAGGCATTTGATTCTGAGATCTGATTCGTTCTCCACCAAGGCTTTGAATGATTTGAACTTTTCAAAGGCTTCATCTTTGTGCTTCATAAGTCCTATCCAACACATCTTGGAATAGTCATCAATGAATAATATAAAGTATTCTTCTCCTCGAGATGACCTTTTCCTAGTTGGACCACGTACATCAGTATGGACAAGTTCAAGCGGCCTGCTGGTTGATCCTTCCTTTTCAGGGAAGTTAGTTCTGGTTTGCTTACCAAACTGACATGATTTGCATATTGTATTGTCTGGGATTCTGATGTCTGGAAGACCACGAACTGCCTGGTATTTGCATGCTTTCCTTATCTGTGCCATAGCTAGTGTTCATCATTCTTGCTCAGATAGCATTGATGTTGTCCTTCTTTGAATATGTATAAATTATTTGGAGTCCTTACGCCTTTGATCACTATTTTTCCTGTATCAAGATCACGAACACTACATCCATTTGATCGAAATATTACCTCAGTTAGTTGATCACACATCTGGCTGACACTTAATAGATTATGCTTTAAGCCATCAACATACATGACATTTTTAGCTTTGACCCTTTCTTTCAACTGAACAGAACCTTTACCTTTTATGAGAGCAGGGGTGTCATTTCCAAAAGAAACCTTCTTCTCCTTCTCTAAGGCACTATATGACTGAATTTTTTATTTATCACCTGTCATTTGTTTCGAACATCCACTGTCGATGTACCATTTATTTTCCTGCCCTTCCGCATATAAGGCTATACCACATCTTTCTGGTTGGGGTTCTTTTATTCTCCATGATTTGGCACTTGAGGCTTGCTCCTTCTGAGTTGTCTATCGAAACTTGCTCCTGCATTCAGAATCTTCATGACTGAAATTGTTACAAATAGAACATTCTATTTCATTTTCAAGAGCAGAGAAGTTGTTGTAGGTCCTTTTCATGATCCCAGTCATACTCCTCTATTTATGAGCTTCTCTAGTCATGATTGTCTTATAGGCAACACATTGAGCTGCTTTGTGACCAAAGTTATGACAAGAAAAACATTGGCCATTGAAGAAAATCCTGTGATTATCAAATCTACTAGCCAAATGATTGTAGTTCCTATTGACATCCATTCTTGAGGCAAATTGAGAAGGTTTTACCTGTGGCTGGTTGTAGCTTCTGTTTGTCCTTAAAGTAGATTTCCCCCGATTTACCTGGTAGTCTTTGTTTATTCTTGAGGTAAATTGTCCCTGATTTACCTGGTGATTTCCATTGGGTCTTTGTTCACTTCTCCTTGCGGCATCAAGATAACTCTTGGAGGTAGATGGTTTCTTCGCTTGAGTTGTTTCTTCATTATATCCCAGACCTATCTTGATTAGTGGAGAGTGCTGCACTTTGATAATCTCATCTAACGTATCAGATCCTTTAACAAATCTAAGATTAAGAGCTTTTGTTTTCTCAATCTCTTTTCTCAGTCCCACAATTTCACATTCTAACTTTTCATGATGTTTTTCCTTTTCAGCAAGTTGGAATTGTAGAGTATCTATGATCACATTCTTCTCTTCTAAACAAATTTTGAGTCTAGAAATCTCTTCATAAAGACTTTCTTCATCTATAGCATCCACAAAATCATCATCTTCAAAAGCCATTAAGAGTTTATATTTATTACCTTGTTCATATGCGTCACTATTTGAAAGTCCATCACTATCTTCATGAGTGTAATAGCTTTTCTTATTTACATTCTGTTTCTTGTTCCATCTATCAGGTTCCTTACCCTTGTCAATCTTATCCTTATGAGGACATTTGGCAGCATAGTGACCAACTCTTCCACAAGCAAATCATTTGAAAGGTAACTTACCTCTGAATCTTCCAGCATCCCGTTGAAGGTTCTTGAAAAAATTTGATTCTTCCTCTTCTTCTGACATGTGTCCTGACTCATAGTAATCTTCTTTTCCTGAAGCCTTGAAAGTAGCTTCTCTCCTATCTGATGGTCCTCCTTTCCTCATTTCATAAGCAGTCAGAATTCCGTGCAGCTGTGACATGGTAAGGTTTCGTAGATTCTCTTTCTCTTCTATTGCAAAAACTTTAGATTCAAACTTAGGGGACAAAGATCTTAGAACCTTTTCAACCACAATAGCCTCTTTTATTTCTTCACCCAAGTTTTTCATAAAATTAACAATCTCATCTACACGAAGGAAATAGTTAGCCACACTTTCATCATTGTGCATTCTGAGATTTTCATACTGAATTCTGAGGGTTTGAAGTTTTGCTCGTTTTACCTGTTCATCTCTTTCATAGCTCAGAACAATCTTGTCCCATATTTCTTTTGCGGATTTATACTACATAACCTTGACAAATTCTGATTGAGATAGACATCCTAATAGAGTATTGACAGCCTTTGCATTTGTTTCATATTGCTTCTTACCAGCCGGATCTGTAGGAGTTGCTGAAGGAAAAGTGTACCCTGTATCTATGATATCCTAGACTTCTGTACCAAGAGATTGAAGATAGGCTGTAACTCTTACCTTTCAATAGACGAAGTTGGTCCCATCAAAAATTGATGGCCTGATTGATGCTTCTCTCTCGTAGTTGCTCATGATGATGGATCTTCCTTCAAGCGATCAAGCTTCTTCAAAAGGACCCGCTCTGATTCCAATTGTTGGAAATAATATTGAGAGGGGGGGTGAATCAATATTACCAAGTCACTTATTTTGTTTTTCAAACCCAGATCATATACGCTACTCCAGTTAGATAAAACCGCGTATATACGCAACTACAGAGAAGGAAACCCTCGTATGCAATGCAGACTTATAATTTAATTTATCTTACAGATGTTGATCATTAATCTATGTATCAGAATCAAATAAATAGTAGCCAGAAACAATAAAACAGAGCTGAACACAATCACACACAAGAACACAAGATATAAGGTGGAAACCCAAAGTGGGTGAAAACCACCTACTGCAATTCGTCTCTATCTTCTTTTAATTAGAAACTTATTTTTAAAATGTACTGGTGCAGTCCTTTACCAGTACGCAGACTGCAACCTCCAGAGAGCTACAACCCTCTCTCTCATTCTCCAGCTTCTCCTGGAAGGGAGCTACAACCCCCTTATCTCTTGCACTAGCCAAGATACTAGTACCTAGGTGCTGGCCTACAGAAGGCTACAACCTTCTCTTTCATCTAGGGACCACATTTCATAAATTTTTAGACTGGATCCATGAACATCAATCAATCATCAAGAAATTTTGCATCAAACAATCTCCTTTTCACCAATTAGAACTGAATCAAGTAGATACTTCTCTGACAGTTGTACCCAAAACATAGTAACAGTAATCACACACCAAATTCTGAACCCAGAACACTACAACAATAAACAGAAGCAGCTAGAACCCAACTAAGAGATGTACGCTACTTCAATAACCTGAAACCTGCGTGCATACGCTTCTGTTTTTGGACCAACCTGCGTATACGCTGTTTATATTCACTAAACCAGCGTGTATACGCGCCTTCGCTTCACTAAACCTGCATACAGATCTACAAAGGATAATTCACTCTTTCAATTATTCAGACACTAATTAACCCAGATTATTAGATTTATAGATCAATCATGCGCCACATATAACAGATCAAAATCATACAAAGATACTATCATTCAAGCCTTAAGATTATGACCCATCAATAGAACTTATCATTCTCTTTGCGCTAAGGTTCCTCCTTCATTCAGATCCAGATCTGCACCATAACCCCAATCACCAATATTTCAGATCTAGCACTTATTAGATATTCAATTAATTCAGATGATCCTTTGCCAAATGATCTCCTTCCTCTTTTATAGTCTTTGGCCTTTCACAATACCACGGTCCAAAACCATAATAAAACAATACCATGAACCCAATACTTTGGATCAACACTTCTGACGAGACACCACGGTCCAAAACCATAGGTTCAAATACCAAGGACTAAATACCACAGACCAAAAATAAGATCTCCAACATATACGCGCTTTTCCTTGCATGAAAGTGCGTGTATACGTATACGCACCTTTGAAACATATAACCCACGTATATACGCATCTTCGTCTAGGTGAACCTGCGTATATATCTTTTCCTTCATTCTGAGAGCCTGAACTGAGATCTATCCCTAGAGTGAGTTGCCATCAAGGACAACACCTGTGACATAGCTCCAAACCTGTGCCATAATGCCAACAACCTCCTCCCATCCTAAGGGGTCGAATCCCTAGGATGAGGAACTAAGACATCAAAAACTGAATAAGAAACTGGAATCTAGGCAACCTAACAACTTGCCTCTAAAAGGGAGGAAACTGATTCATTTGTCCTCAAGATAACTTTTGATCTAATGAATGTACCTTCTAGTAACTATTTTCCATCCTATTTACATGCCTCGTTACCATTTACATCAGTAAAAACATCATCCATGAGAGAAAACTCAAAATTACAGTCATGGCACAGTGAAATGAAAATTCAGGATAAAATTGCCCTATGCGCAACGCCCAAGCTCTATGTGCAATGCTTTTTGCAGGACCATTTTGGAGGCCTTCCTGGTGTCCAAATTGAGCTCATGATAACTCATTGGAAATCCTGTCCTGTCTACTTTCTAAATATGCCTTTATTTTCCCGTTTGGAGTTGATTTGACGCCTAAAAATAGATTCTCCCAAGACTGCTTCTGTGTGCAGTGACATGGGCAGAAAAGTCATTTTTTGGGTGTTTTTTGACCTTTTTTCTAACTAGATTTTCTCCAAAATCTTAGCAAATTCACAGGGAGCATGTACTCATCATTGTGAATCCAAAAATTCTGACCATTTCTTCTTTGGATGCCCCTAGGAAAATCGCAGCGCTAATGGCACTATACATAGAGCCAAAATTTTAGTGTAAAAAACTGCTAAATTCTTCAAAAATGCAAAAATTCTCAAAACTTGCTCAAAATTGCTCAAAATTTATGGGAGACCGCCACCATCAAGTGTCTGGGTCAGCCAAGGAAGCTTTAACAAACAACCTAAGCCTATCACCCTCCTTTTTGCCTTTGAGTGCTTGTTTTAGCCTTGTCCTCATTTGCTTGACTCTTATGTTACAAATCTTGTTCCGGGTCTTGTAATGGTGAGCCATGTTGTTAAAATTGGCAACTAGGGCCAAACTCCACATGGGTCATATTATTTATGGTAGCTGATATTTTTATTGGATCTCTCTCATTGAGAGGTGTAGGATTGATCTAAAGATCATCCGATTCCGATAGGTATTTATGAAGTTATGCATTTATTTATGTTACAGACAAATTGTTAAGTTAGCCAGCAACTTATGTAGGCTCAGAAGCCCAAGAATCATGTCCTTTCAACCTCTACGTTTTAGTATAAATAGAAGAGGACTTCAAGTCATTTCTACACATACTTGGATATCTTCCTCTCTCTACTTGTCTTTGGGTTTTAGTAGGAGGAGAGATCCTAAGGAAAAGCCGGAAAAGCCAGAAAAGCCAGAAAAGCCGAAAATACTGAAAAATCCAGAAAAGCCAGAAAAGCCAGAAATGCTGGAACTATCAAAACTACCAGAAAAGCTGAAACTGCTAGAATAGTTGGAAAAGCCTGAAAAGCTGGAAAAGCCAGAAATACCGAAAAAGCTGGAAAAGCCAAAAAAGCTGGAAATGTCGGAATAGCTGGAAAAGATGGAACTGCCGAAATAGGCAGAAAAGTTAGAACTGTCGGAAAATCCGGAACTACCGGAAAAGCTGGAAAAGCTAGAACTTCTAGAAAAGTCAGAAAATTTGGAAAAGCTAGAACTACTAGAAAAACCAGAAAAGCTGGAATTGCCGGAAAAGTCAGAAAAGCCAAAACTGTCGGAAAAGTTGGAACTACCGGAAAGGCAGGAAATGCCGGAAAACCCGAAAATACCGGAAAAGCTGGAAAATCTGGAAAAGCCGAAAATGCAAGAAATGTCAGAACTGCCGAAAAATTCGGAATTGTCAAAAAAGCTGGAACTACCAGGAACTGCCGAAACAGCCGGAGGATCTGTCTCTGAAGGTAGGCAACATGATGTATGAGATCATGGGCAGCATAATAAGCAGCATGATGATATCAGCATGGGTAGCATATTGATGCATGATGATATGAGCATGGGTAGCATATTGATGCATGATGATATGAGAATGGGTAGCATAATGATGAATGAGATCATAAGCATGGGCAACTTGATGATGAATAAGACCATGGAATATGCAGCATGATGAGCAGCATGAAGATGAGAGAAGTTCAGTCATCAAGGTTCAACACATGTGACAGTACAACAAGGTGTCACACAATAATGTGCAGCAAATAGACAAGATGCAACACTATGACAGGTGAACGAGTCACCTTGGAGAATCAGTTTAAGTAATATGTCTTCAACTGATTTCATGACGATATCAAAAGTCAAAGTGATTGACTTCTATTGTGAATGTACTATCTCTCTCACTTTCTATGTTGAACTTTGAAGAACATAAAAGAATATTTGATCAAGGGTTTCCCCACATTATGGGGTTTGTCCCTGGCTAGCGCCACATCTTGTGTCCTCTTGTCTTGGCTTGTCTTTTGCGATTTATATTTATGTTCTATTTGCAGTTTACTTTATGCTGATGTGATTGCTAATGTGGAAAAGAAATTGAAATAAATTTCCCTAGCATAGAAAATACCTAAATTTTCCTCTTTGGATGCCCCTAGGAAAATCACATAGCCAAAATTTCTGTGTCAAAAACTGCTAAATTCTTCAAAAATGCAAAAATTCTCAAAACTTGCTCAAAATTTATGGGACCACCATCAAGTGTCTAGGTCAGCCAAGGAAGCTTTAGCAAGCAACCTAAGCCTATCACCCTCCTTTTTGCCTTTGAGTGCCTATTTTAGCCTTGTCTTCATTTTCTTTACTCTTATGTTGCAAATCTTGTTCCGGGTCTTGTAATGGTGAGCCATGTTGTTATAATTGGAAACTAGGGCCAAACTCCATGTGGGTCATGTTATTTATGGCAGCTGATATTTTTATTGGATCCATCTCATTGAGAGGTGTAGGATTGATATAAAGATCATCCGATTCTGATAAGTATTTATGAAGTTATGAATTTATTTATGTTACGGACAAATTATTAAGTCGGCCAGCAACTTATGTAGGCTTAGAAGCATAACAGTCATGTTTATTCAACCTCTATGTTTTAGTATAAATAGAAGAGCACTTCAAGTCATTTCTACACACACTTGGATCTCTTCTTCTCTCTACTTGTCTTTGGGTTTTAGTAGGAGGAGAGATCCTAAGGAAAAATGGGAAAAGCCGGAAAAGCCAGAAAAGCCGAAAATACCAAAAAAGGTCGGAAAAGCCAGAAATGCCGGAACTATCAGAACTACCGGAAAAGCCAGAACTGCCAGAATAGCGGGAAAAGCCGGAAAAGCTAGAACAACTAGAAAAGCCAGAAATACCGAAAAAGCCGGAAAAGCCGAAAAGTCGGAAATGCCAGAACTTCTGGAATAGCTGGAATTTCCAGAAAAGCTGGGAAAGCCTGAAAAGCCAGAACTGCTGGAAAAGCTGGAAAATCTAGGAAAGCAAGAAAAGCCGGAAAATCCAGAATTGTTGGAAAAGCCAGAACTGTCGGAAACGCTGGAATTGTCGGAAAAGCCGGAAATGCTGAAAAAGTTGGAAATGCTAGAAAAGCCGGAAATAACGTAAAAGCCGGAAATGTCAGAAATGTCGAAAATGCCGGAAAAGCTGGAAAGACCAAAAAAACTGGAAATGTCGGAAATGCCAGAATTGTCGGAACTACCAGAAAAGCCGGAACTGCCGGAAAAGCTGGAACTACCGGGAACTACCGAAACAGCCAGAGGATCTGTCTTCGAAGGAAGGCAACATGATGTATGAGATCATGGGAAGCATAATAAGAAACATGATGATATGAGCATGGGCAGCATATTGATGCACAATGATATGAGCATGGGTAGCATAATGATGAATGAGATCATGAGCATGGGCAGTTTGATGATGAATAAGACCATGGAAGATGCAACATGATGAGCAGCATGAAGATGAGAGAAGCTCAGTCATCATTTCAACACATGTGACAGTACAGCAAGGTGTCACATGGTAATGTGCAGCAAATAGACAAGATGCAACACTATGATAGGTGAACGAGTCACCTTAGAGAATCAATTGAAGCAATATGTCTTCAACTGATTTCATGACGATATCAAAAGTCAAAATGATTGACTTCTATTGTTAATGTGCTATCTCTCTCACTTTCTCTGTTGAACTTTGAAGAACATAAAAGAAGAATTGATCAAGGGTTTCCCCACATTATGGGGTTTGTCTCTGGCTAAAGCCACATCTTGTGTCCTCTTGTCTTGGCTTGTCTTCTATGATTTATATTTATGTTCTATCTGCAGTTTACTTTATGCTTATGTGATTACTAATGTGGAAAAGAAATTGAAATAAATTGCTCTAGCATAGAACATACCTAAATTTTCCTCTTTGGATGACCCTAGGAAAATCGCAGAGCCAAAATTTCTGTGTCAAAAACTGCTAAATTCTTCAAAAATGAAAACATTCTCAAAACTTGCTCAAAATTGCTCAAAATTTATGGGAGACCACCACCATCAAGTGTTTGGGTCAGCCAAGGAAGCTTCAGCAAGCAACCTAAGCCTATAACCCGCCTTTTTGCCTTTGAGTGCTTGTTTTAGCCTTGTCTTCATTTGCTTGACTCTTATGTTGCAAATCTTGTTCCGGGTCCTGTAATGGTAAGCCATATTGTTAAAATTGGCAACTAGGGCCAAACTCCACGTGGGTCATATTATTTATGGCAGCTGATATTTTTATTGGATCCCTCTCATTGAGAGGTGTAGGATTGATCTAAAGATCATCCAATTCCAATAAGTATTTATGAAGTTATGAATTTATTTATGTTACGGACAAATTGTTAAGACAACTAGCAACTTATGTAGGCTCAAAAGCCCAACAGTCATGTCTATTCAACCTCTACGTTTTAATATAAATAGAAGAGGACTTCAAGTCATTTCTACACACATTTGGATCTCTTCCTCTCTCTACTTGTCTTTGGGTTTTTGTAGGAGGAGAGATCCTAAGGAAAAGCTGGAAAAGCCAGAAAAGCTGAAAATATCGAAAAAGCCGGAAAAACTGGGAATGCCAGAACTATCGGAATTGCCGGAAAAGCCGAAACTGCCGGAATAGCCGGAATAGCTAGAAAAGCTAGAATAACTGGAAAAGCCAGAAATACCAAAAAAGTCGGAAAAGCTGAAAAATCCAAAAATGCCAGAACTGCAGGAATAGACGGAAAAGCTGGAATTGTCAGAAAAGCCAGAAAAGCCGAACTGCTTAAAAATCCGAAAAAGCCGGAAAAGATGGAACTGCCGAAAAAGCTGGAAAAGCCAGAAAATCTGGAATTGCCAAAAAAGCCAGAACTGTTGGAAAAGCTAGAAATATCAAAAAAGCTGGAAATACTGGAAAATCCGGAAAAGCCATAAAAGCTGGAAACGCTGGAAATGTTGGAACTGTCGGAACTGCCAGAAAAGCTGGAACTACTAGGAACTGCCGAAACAACCAGAGGATCTGTCTCCAAAGGAAGGCAATATGATGTATGAGATCATGGGTAGCATAATAAGCAACATGATGATATGAGCATGGGCAGCATATTGATCCATGATGATATGAGAATGGGCAACATATTAATGCATGATTATATGAGCATGGGTAGCATAATGATGAATGAGATCATGAGCATGGGCAGTTTGATGATGAATAAGACGATGGAAGGTGCAACATGATGAGTAGCATGAAGATGAAAGCAGCTCAATCATCAAGGTTCAACACATGTGACTGTACAACAAGGTGTCACACGGTAATGTGTAGCAAATAGACAAGATGCAGCACTATGATAGGTGAACGAGTCACCTTAGAGAATCAGTTGAATCAATATGTCTTTAACTGATTTCATGACGATATCAAAGGTCAAAGTGATTGACTTCTATTGTAAATGTACTATCTCTCTCACTTTCTCTGTTGAACTTTGAAGAACATAAAAGAAGAATTGATCAAGGGTTTCCCCACATTATGGGGTTTGTCCCTGGCTAGCACCACATCTTGTGTCCTCTTGTCTTGGCTTGTCTTCTGCGATTTATATTTATGTTCTTTCTACAGTTTACTTTATGTTGATGTGATTGCTAATGTGGAAAAGAAATTGAAATAAATTGCTTTAGCATAGAACATACCTAAATTTTCCTCTTTGGATGCCCCTAGGAAAATCGCAGAGCCAAAATTTTTGTGTCAAAAACTACTAAATTATTCAAAAATGCAAAAATTCTCAAAACTTGCTCAAAATTGCTCAAAATTTATGCGAGACCACCACCATCAAGTGTTTGGGTCAGCCAAGGAAGCTTTAGCAAGCAACCTAAGCCTATCACCCTCCTTTTTGCCTTTAAGTGCTTGTTTTAGCCTTGTCTTCATTTGCTTGACTCTTATGTTGCAAATCTTGTTCTGGGCCTTGTAATGGCAAGCCATGTGCCTAATGATTTGATTGTCCTTGTTGGCCCTTTGTAGCATCTTCTCCAAATGAAAATTGACCTTGTCAAGCCAAGTTTCTCTATCCTCTTCAATCTCCTTCTCAAGCCTTTGTTTTGTAGTCAAGGTGGCTCAAGTTTCTTCTTCTTGCATTACTGACTTGCCTTTGTCACATGGCCTCTTTGCTTTGAGAAGTTCCAGCTACATGAGGACTTGTTTGTCATTTATCTTCTTGTTCTCTTGTTGAAGGTATGAAATGGCATACTTAGCTCTTGCCAAGATTTCCATCAATGCATGGATCTGTGCATCTTTTTCCCTTATGGTTATATTTTCGTCTGTTGCCTCATCTTGAGCCTCCAAGTCGACTATCTCAAAGCCATGATGGATGTGTGGTTGTTCTGGTTCATCATCTTCCATCAAATCAAATTCCCTTTCCTCTTCATCATTGAGGCTTTCCTCCAGCATCTTTTCCTTCCCTTTATGCAGTTGTTGCACTTGTTGTACCTATTGTGTTGATGAAGAAGGCAAAGCCCCTTCCACATTTTGTGGAGCAAGCATTTTCCTATGAGCTGATGATTAAGGCAAGGCCCCTTCCACATCAAGTGCAGTTAACACTTTCCTATCTGCTGCAAACAACTGTCTAGCCCCTCTCTAATAATTCTGCTTCCCTTATGTGGTTTTCTCTAATGTTGAGGTTCATATCCCATGCTTTCGTTGACACTATTTTCCTCCTCCTCATAATCTCTATCCTCTTTATCCATGTCTTTTGAATTTTAAACTTTAGAAACCCTAGAAAAGGTAATCAAGAAGTGAGTTATGGTGAATAGGGATAGGGGAAGGAGAGAGGAGTTTGTGCGATGTAGGATGAGATATGTATGATGTGAGAGTGAGAACAAGGATATTTTTTGGTAGGGATTGTTTAGTAAATAGGAGTTTGAGGATTTTGTTTTGGGGATTATGGTATAGTGGATAGGTGTAGGGATTTTGTTTGGGGGATTAGGGTATAGGGGATAGGTGGAGGGATTTTGTTTGGGGGATTTAGGGTATAAGGGATTTGAGGGAATTAGGGTATAAGGGATAGGTGGAGGGATTTGTTTGAGGGAATTAGGGTATAAGGGATAGGTTGAGGGATTTATAGGGAACCTAGGGTTTGAAATTTTAAATAGCAAACCAACGTCAAAATCATGAATTGAATGTTGGGAGGATAGTTCAAAGAGTGCACTCACTTGTTTAGAAGGTCTAAGTGGAGAAAAAGAAATTTGGATGATTGATAGGGTGGTTTTGGTGCTTGCTGGGCCTATGCGTAGCACCTTGTACAAGTGCGCAGTGCTCTGGCTCTATGTGTAGTGCTGTGTAAAATTGCACTGGCAAACAGGCCCTATGTGTAGCGCTCCGTTCCTATGCGCAGCGCCCCAGCTCTATGTGCAGCACCTTTTGCAGGTCACTTTTGGAGGCTTTCCCGGTGTCAAAATTGAGCCCATGATAGCTTGTTGGAAAGGTCTCTCTCGTGGCTACACAATGAACCTATCAAGAACTAAAAATGATTAATTATAGCCCCTAAAAAGTCAATTCTCTCAAGACTGGTCAAAAAGTGTAGAATGAGGGTGCAAAAATGAAGAGTGTTGTTGCAGGCAACGTTTGGAGGTCTTCCCAAACTCAAATTGAGCTCATGATAGTTCATTGGAAATCTATTCTAGTCTAGTTGGCATTTGACTTATCAAGCAAGTCATTTGGACACTCCAGCTAGAGGAAAAATTGATTTCCCCAAAGTCGCTGTAGAAGTGCAACAACTCTCTTGTAGCGACTGTGTTTTTGACATTTCTCTAAAACCATGACACCTGTGTAAAAAGTGAAGGAGTTTTTTTATCCTTGGCCTATTATGGACAAAAACCTCTCTCACTGTTGTCAAATTCATCCATGTTTGGTCTAAAACATAGTTTGGAGAAAAATCGGCTCTATGTGTGGCAAATGATTTGTCCCTTGGAATGACTTATCGAAAAATTATGGAGACATGATGTGTATGAGTTGGAATGGCCTCATACTTGCTGAAATTACCTGCCTTATGCCTCATATACTTAAATGTGTCTGATTCCATAGCCAACCCTAGCTCAATGGGTGAGGAAATTAGGGTTTAGTGCTTATGGAAAATGACGATTTGGACACCCTTGGGAAAAGACAACTTCCTTTGGCATGCACTTAACCCTTTGAAACTTTACCCTTTCACTTGACTATTTCCTTTTAAAAATTGATCTTTTGATGGTCTGGTATCTTTGGAACACTGAGTTAACAGGTTGGGATGGTGAATTTATTACATTTGAAAGACATAAAATTACGTAACAAAATAAGAATTTTTTCTTTACAAATCATCTTCACATGGTGAAGGGATGTTATTTGATCACCCTTTACTTGTTGTTCTTATGCAATGGAATGGAACCTTGGCAACCCTAATGACCTAATGAAACCTTAAAAAACCCTAAAAGACCTAATGAAACCTTGAAAAACCCTAAAAGACCTGACCTTGAAGGACTAAATTTCAAGATGACATAATGACCTCATGACTGATACAAATGGCATGATAAAAATAACTTTATGGGATGATGTACAGTCAACAAGATATGAAACTATGCCAACAAGTAATCACATTTAGGGAAAAGTGATGTTTTTGGACTAGGACTACCATCAGTGACTAATTTTGTTTCATGACCTGGTGGAATGATAAAAAAAATTATGTGTGGGACACCTAAAATGAATATCAAAAGAGAAATTTTGATAACTGATTGCAGTATGCAAATACTGACTCTAACAGGGGGGTGGGGGTCCGGCAAGGTCATGGCCACCGACCCATTTTTTAATAAAAAATTGTTTTATAATGGTTTTGGGTCCAGTGGAGGTGGTGGGGTCATGGCCCGCCACCTATATTATAATACACTTTCTTTTTATTTTTATTTTTTGTCAATAATAGCCATATTTTTTATTGTCTAATATAAGAGGTATTAAACAAATTAAGTATCCAAAAAATTCGCCCGCTCCTCGGGAGCCAAATTCCATGTCTGGGACTTGATCAATTTGTAGGACCATTAAACCTGGTCCACATGGCAACTTTGACTGGTTTTTTCTCCCTCATACGATTTTGGATTTGAGTGGAATTCACACCGTTGAACCTAGGGTGACGAGCACTTCGTTCTGGTGTTGGTTTGGGAGAAATATGACCATTTTGAATTTTGACCCTTTTTGAGTCCTCTTGGACCTCTGCCTGTGTCTAGAGCCACTTGGATCAATCCTCCCCACCAAGGATATTTTGGTCCTCCAAAAGGATTAAAAATAATCTGCAATTTCTTTGTACCTTGTTTGCACTTACAAGTGTCTAATAAGTCACCCTTCCTTCTCCTTCACCTTTGTCCTTCAGAGCCATAAGCGATGAGCCGACACCTACAACCTCTATAAACCTATAGTACAATTATGAAAATTACATGCTTGATTTACAAGACCAACTAATGACCCAAGCATCCCATACTTGCCACGATTTTATAACACATACTCAATGGTCAAGTTTACATCAAATGGAAATAATACCCCAGCTATGAAAACAAGGCCAAAATATCATTGTTGCTTCAACAAGTGATGGAAGACACATCATCACTGCAACACATTATTTACAAGAATAAGGCCAAACACTATTGTTTCTTTAAAAAGTGATGGAAACACAACATCACTTTCACAGTTTAAAATGCAACACAAAATAAGACTAGATGTCATTGTTGTTTAATGAGTGACGGAAAACACATCATCACTTTTACATTTAAAATGCAACAACTGATTTACAAAATCATGACCATGACAAGCTAACATATCTCGAAACCATTTTTCACGCATCAATGTGAATGGGTCATCCCCCTGAGGTGGTTTTTATTGTCGAACAACTTTTTCAACTGGTTCATGCACTGACACTTTGTCTTTAAGGCACTGCTCTGGATGGATCCTCCAACATGTGGCTCTTTGATGTCCATCTCTAGATGGAGCCTCCAACATGTGGCTTTTTGATGGAAACCTCTGGATGGAGCCTCCAACATGTGGCTCTTTGATGGCCACCTCTGTCGCAATCATTGCAATAGGTCTTCTTCCTCCAGATCTACTTTACCTTCTTCTTTGCCTGTTGTTGAGAGGGTCTTTCATGCCTAATTATTTTTTGTGCTGCCATTCTCTTCCAACACTCAACAAATGTATGGTTATGTAAACCGCAAAAGGTACATGTTTTCGATGCCTTGTTTTACATTCATCATTAACAACATGATTGTAATTGAAATGAACATTCGAATATTGAGACTTGTTATACCTTTCCTTGTTGTCTCTAGTGTCATTATGGTGATGAGATCTTGCCTCGGCTCTTTCCCTGCAATGGGCACTGTCATGGGATGACAGTGATGTGTTCCCATCATTCTCTTCCCTCGAAGATTTCAATGATGTCTCAGGAGAATCTGACATCTTCAATAATTCTCCTTCAGTATATCCCAAACCTGCAAATCGAGGTTTTTGCACAACCTCCAATGATTGATTAATGCCTTGGCTATTAATACCAAGTTCTTCTTCCTCCTTGTATCTCATCTTGGTAAGGAGCCTTATGTTTGTCCCTGTAATTTTTATCTCCACATTCCCAACAGAAATTATACTATGTGAAGATGAAAATGAAGGGAAATCAACATCTTTTGCCTCTGTCAATTTGGAAAGAATTGACGAGGGATTCTCATCATCTGTTGTTCGTGGTTCGCTGGTTGTCTTAGTGCATTTCCCAACTTCCTTCCCGACATACCCAAGTCCTACTTAATGGGGTAATTCCTCCACTTTGATGGGGTTGATAATGCCTTGGCCATTAATCCCAAGCCTTTTCCTTCATACCCATTTTCTTCAACAGTTTGGAGCCAATTCTTGTGGTACGATTTTCAAAAATAGTGAAATCATCATCAGGAAACATACATAAATTCGGGGAATTACTTTTTACCTCACATGGGTCATGCTGCAGCTTTTCCAAGGCCTCGTCCTTACCTTGCAGTTGTCGTAGAAAAATTTGTTTCTCCTCTTTCTCTTCCTGTAGAAGCATCTTCAATTCAACATTCTCTTCTTGAAGACTCTGGTTGTTGTGATTCAGCTCTTCCAAGGCCTCTTTTGTGGCTCACAACTGAAGCTACAATCACTACTTTTCCTCTGTCTCTTCCTGTAGAGCTTCATACATTATGTCCATCTTTTCTAACACTCTGAGCATGGTCTCATACATTGCTTTGTCATCCTCTATTGTTGCATGTTCTATTGTTCATGCTCACAATTCACATCCACACAAAGATCACTCTGATAACAAACTTGATCCGAGTTTACTCAACTCCCAGATTTAGCCAAGATCTTTTACTTTCATGATGTTGTTAGAATTGCATTTAAAAAAGAAAAAAGGAACATACATGCATGTTGTAAAGAAGAGGGAACATGACAAGAATCAGCAACATAAAACATGAGACATTGATAACGGAGTTCGTCTAGGGTGGACTACGTCTCCAGGCCTAGTGTCAAGATGGTGTTGGTTGCTTCATTCAGTGCTGGAAATGGTGAAGATGTACATGGACTATGTTTTCTGTCATACAAGGATATGTGCCCTCTACATGAGTGCAAAGTCTCTCCCTGAGATGTTCCACTACAAGAACTATCACTCACAACATACCTCCTATCAACATGACATAAACTAACACATGGTGACAATGAGTATCTTAGCATCATGGAATCAAAGCGATCTCAACCAAAAGACCCATGGTGACAATGAGTATCCCGCCATCATGGCAACAAAGGGATCTCAATCAAAACATACATAATAATCCATGATAAATACATCTCACATGAAATAGACACAACGATCATGCATCATACATCAAGCAGGAATCGAAACAACATAGCACTTCTCATAGCAAATGATCAAAGTACATGACAACAACATTCCATATACCTCAACTCTGATGTTGGTTGAAGAATGGAATGCTCAACTGTTGGATCTGAATGCACCATCAAAATTGTGGCGTCGAATGGCATAAGATCGACTGTCCACACTCTGAAATCTAACATCGTCAGTCCAATCTGGAAAATGGCCGAGACATAGAAGGCTTAGATGCAAAAAATACCTGCACCACTGAATTTGTCTCGTCGAGGGGTGTAAAATTGACTATCCATTTTCTGAATTATGGCACCGGAAAAATCTGGGCCCATAGTAATCTTTTAGATTCCCTCAAGATTCTCCAAAGATTCTCTCCTTCGGGTTGACTGGAGATTTGAAACTCAATCAGAAAACCAATCTAGCCATTGAGATCCTTGAGAAATTCTGAGAATAATGAGTATAAAGTTGGTTTCATTCTGGATCTGGTGAATTTCAACCTCTAAGGAATCTGGAATATTCCCTCAATATTCTCCTCTGCTGGGAATTTGCAAATCTGTTGCTCAAAAGGCGAATTTGACCTTGCCATTGTGCTCCTTGCGAAAATATGAGAAAAATGAATGTAAACTTGATTACATTCTGACAAAAAGAATTTTTACCTCCCCAAAGAATCTTCAAGCATTAAGAAAATATTCTCTAAGAATCTCTCTCGAAATGTGTGCTATCATAAATCTGCCTCCTGGAACTGCAAATCATGGTTCCTCCTAGGCATGGTTCCACCTCTGCAATAAAAATGTGTTGGGTCTGCTCCTCTCTCGGTTCTCTAATCCGCTACCCCGACGCATTTTGAAATGTTGCTCTTATACAAACTCATGGGCAGACTTTACCACATGGAGCAGTTTGGCATAGTGGAAAAAATAGAAAATGGTTGGAAAGAGGTTGGGGGGTCAAATCCCACCCCTCTCAAAATAGTCGCGCAAATATATTATTTTTGTTTTGACATACAATATGTGTAACTGTTGTCATATATATGGTAAGTGGTGATTTGGTTATATTTGTGGGGGCATGTTTTAAGTGGAGGTAGTTTAGGTTGGGCCAACCATGGAGCAGGCTGGCCATGTGACCGGGTGGGTTTGTTTCTCGCCGGCCCATAAATATTATACGTGGTGTGTTTTAAATATGGTTTGGTGTGTTATAATTGTTGTGTGATTTAACAAATGTTTATGGTTTGATATTAATGTTACGATGGTATTTGGAGGGTGGTAGTCTGGCAGGGTCATGGCCGCCGACCCATTTTTTAATAAAAATTTGTTTTATAACGGCTTTGGTTTCGATGGAGGTGGCGGGGTCATTGCCCACCCCCTATGTTATAATATAATTTTTTTTTTGTCAATAATAGCCACATTTTCGATTTTTTCTAATATAAGAGATCTTAGACAAATTAAGCATCCAACAAATTTGCCCGCTCCTCTGGAGCTGGATTCCATGTTCGAGACTCGATCAATTTGTAAGACCATTAAACTTGGCCCACATGGCAACTTTGACCAAGACTTTGACTGGATTTTTCTCCCTCATATGAGCTCATATTTGAGTGTCGTTCGCACCGTTGGAATCGGGGCGATAAGCACTTCGATCTGGCACTAGTTTGGGAGCAATCTGACCACTCTCAATTTTGACCCTTTCTGAGTCCTCTTAGACTTCTGCTTGTGTCTGGAGCCACCTAGATCAGGGAGAGTTACCCTTTTCCATTGATTACAAAGGGGGAGAGAAGGCAGTAGGAAGAGGTGTGATGATCAGAGGGGGAGTATTTGTGTTGCCATCAATGCCAAAGGGGGAGATTGTTGATCAGTAGTTTTCATTGACGTCAACCCAAGTAGCACCAGGGGATACCCTGATCTTGAATAGAAATTTTGAGTTGACAACTCATCCTATTCTAAGTCAAGGAAATTCTAGATGGATTCTACTCGTCAATATGTTTTTGTTGATATATCACACACCACATAGTTCTTCACAGTTTGAGAGTTATTTGTGTTTGAAGTTAGTAACCCTAGTTAGTGGGCTAAAAGCACATGGGGTTGCGGCATGGAACTCATCATTGGTTGTGGTCATTGAATATTCAATAATTAATAATTTTTTATGCTCCTAAATTCCCTCCAACGTTCACTTGTTGAGGACCCTCTCAACTCAAGACATTTCTATAAATAGTGACCCTCATATCCTCCTCTAGCGAGCACTTTTCAATGAACTATCTTGTGATAAGACCTCTGTAATTTTTCGGCCCTCATTGTAGGAATTTACAGGGTAAGTTCCTCAAACAGAACACCAAAAGGACACCGCTCACAAATAGATCACAGATCAATACACCAGTATTTTGACGTGGTTAAAACCCTCAGAGAGGGAAACAGTCCACGGCCTGTGCCAACGTGGCTACTACAGGCAATTTATTAATAAAAGAATGAAAATTTACATAAGCTTCTCTCATGCACGGTGAACCTACAAATGACCCTCCATGCGCTTTAAATAGAAATTCATGGACCAATCGGGTGTCAAGCCACGGATCAAATGTTGGTAATACAGAGGAGAGAATGAACCGTCGGATCACTACATATCGTGACTGTCGGATTGTAAGTTACAAAATGTACAATGGTAAAGAAACACACTTTACCTAACTCTATACCTAACTCTATACTAGACCAAGTTGAACTTAACTATTTCCTATGTGTTGGAATATCCTAACACTGACACAGGCAGGTGAAGGAGAAATGGATTACCCTATAGCATTTGTAAGCAAAAGGTTATCAAAGGCTGAGAAGAACTACTCAATGACAGAGCACGAGGGATTGGCTATGGTGTATGCGCTCCAAACGTTTAGGCACTATCTATTGGGCAGTAATTTCAAGATGTACACAAACCACTTCGCTTTGAAGTACCTCGTTAATAAGCCTGTGTTTGGGGGGGGGGGAAGATATGTCGATGGCTGCTGTTGTTTCGGGAATATGACTTTGAGGTAATTGTCAAGCTAGGAAGGTTGAATGCAGGACCTGACCATTTGTTGCGAATTGAAATGGGGGCGGAGAATACTAATTTGGAGGAAGGGTTGCTTGACGCGCAACTCTTTGTGGTGCACATAGTAGACAACCATTTTGCAGATGTTATCCACTTTTTGACCATAGGGACAAATCCAAAAGGTTACACCAGTTAGCAGAAGAAATAATTGGTAGTACGCGTGGCTGATTTCTCAGTGATTTCCAAAAATTTGTATAAAGTGGGATCAGACGAGATACTTTGATGATATGTGCCCAATTTTGAATGAAATAGTATCCTCACTGAAGTTCATGGAGGAGCTGTGGGAGGACATTATGCATGAAAAGCAACAATGCAGAAGGTTTTGCACACTGGGTTGTGGTGGCCTTCGCTGCATAAAGATTCTAATGCCTATTGTAGGGCATGTGATGCATGTCAGAGAATGGGTAGGCCATCACAAAGGGATGAGCTGCCTCTAAATCCTTAGGTGTCATTATATCCATTTGAGAAATGGGATATTGAATTTTTAGGACCAATCCAGCCCCCAGATAAGAAAACACGTGTGCGCTATATCATCACTGCAACAGAGTATCTGACCAGATGGGCGAAGACACAACCTGTAAAGGATTGTACAAGGGCTACAATAGCTAAATTTTTGTTTGAGTACATGCTAACCAGGTTTAGTTGCTCGAAAGTGTTGATGAGTGATCATAATATGCACTTCCTCAATGACACGATCAATGCGCTAACCGAAGAATTCTAGGTTTATCATTAGAAGAGCACAACATATCATCCTTAGGCTAATGGAACAGTGGAGGCCTTTAATAACATATTGGAGAATGCACTAACAAAGATTTGTAACGTGCATCAGAATGATTGGGATGTGCACGTATCGGTAGTATTATGGGCGTACAAGACTACTTGCAAAAAAACTAATAGGTCATACACCTTTCCGGTTGGTCTATGGCATAGTTGTGATGCTTATGGAATATATCATGCCTAGTTTATGCATAGAAACCTTCAGAAGGATGGTAGACTGCAGAGCCTTGGAAGAACAGCTCACGCAGTTGATGGAGCTCGAAGAGGATAGATTCTTGGCTAGATTTCATCAGCAAGTAGAAAAGGAACATGAAAAGGCATGGCACGATCAACACATCAAGCTGCACACATTCAAGGTAAATGACTTGGTTTTATTATATGATAGTAAGTTTGCTAACCAGGAAAGTTTCATATGCACCGGTTGGGGCCATATATCATCAAAGAAATCACGAATAGGGGTGCGGTTAAGCTCGCAAAGCTGAACCGAGAACCTTTCCCCAAAAAAGTGAATGGGAGCTAGTTGAAGCTGTATGGAGGAGATCCGACTCAATGACTACATGACAGTAGTATAGTCTTAGTGCTCCAGGCAGTTGCAAGGGAGTGCGGGACTATAAACTACATTGCCTAGTTTTAGGAGCTACGCGACAGAAGGGTTGTGCGAAAAAGGGTGATGTGACAGTACCCAAAGTGGTGGGAAGGGAGCTGTGCTATGGAGGGAGATACCGAACATCACAACCAGAAAATGAATGTTAGGGTCACTATTCACAATTTGGTAGACAGGAGACGTTTAAGAGGAGCGAGGGGGCGACATTTAAAGCTGAAATTTTTGGAGATCTGTCGTCAATACAACATTAATGGATGGATTTTTGGGGGAAGGGTCAAATTTGAAATCAAAATCTCCTATAAATTATGTGTGGCCATCCAACGGAGAAAAATTTTCATCCTTAGAATTTTGCACTGTGCTGTTTGTCGCTTATGAACCACAAGTTTTTCAAGGATTTGTTCGCAAGCTCTATGTTTGATAATCTACCCAAGGAAACCCAACAATTTATTCATAGAACTATGTTAGGACCAGGAGAGACCGCAAGCACCAGAGGAATTGTTGCCTCCAAAGGAGTGACTCTAGTAGTTGTGAGCATGGAGGCTCCAACTCCTATGCCTACGACATTGAGGTCGCCTAGGCGGAAGCCTACACCAGTATGTGAGACCCATAAATGAAAGAAAGATAAGAAGAAGAGGCCAATGCCAGTGTGTGAGTCACCAATGAATCAGTCTACTACTCAGGCACAAAATAAGGAAAAAGCAGTCTAAGAAGGTTGTAGATTTGGAGGCCAAAGAGGGCGCGAAAGATATAGATGCTGAGGGCGTGGAGCCCATTTCCAAATTGCTGGAGTATATCCCTTAGTGCAAAGGAAAGGTGAAGGTCACCAAGGACCCAGAAGCAGAGAAATTTGTTATTCATATGCCCTTGTTACCGGAAAAGATCACCTTTGAATGTCCACGCTTGGTGTGGGTTCCCCTTTTGAAAATGGAGGTTTGGGACTTAGTTGACCATGAGCGGTTCCCCCGCCTTGTGATGGAGAATTACATGAAGTGAGTATTTTACAAAGACTCTAGTGTCACTGCGTTGGAGCCAGTGTAGTGGATCTGCGGAATTGAACAATTCGGGTTATTGAACCTACTGTGGGTGCCCCAGTACCACCGATCCAACATAAATACCACTTGTATATGCAGCTACTAACTCTGGTGCATGATGGGTGCTTATGGCTTGGCACACTTATCCCCATCATGGACATTCTTGTCCACTGGATCATGGTCCTGCCACATGAAGGCCTGAATTTGGCCAAGGACTTTGGCAGAAAGACAGGCGAGTGGGACTTGGCAGAGAAGATGAAGGCGAAATTTGAGCTTATCAAGAAGCTACGTGGGTACTCCATAACATCCATCAACAACCTCGCGGTAAAAATTGTGATGCAAATAATAGTTGGTGAGGTCATGAGGAAGTGTTGTGCGGATGAGGTTCTAGTGTTGGTGATCTTGTTAGCTACATAATGCGCGGAGGGCATGCAATTTAACTAGTTGTGCTATCTATGTAGTGAGTTCCTTGTGAATTGTCGCGAGGCTCAAGACGAGAGCAAGACCTTCCACTATGCATGGTTGTTGCTCTCTATTGTGTTGGTTTCTTGGGAGGTGCGAGAGGATAGTCAATTCCCCCCATTAGAGGCAAGATTTCCAGAGGCTACATAGTTTTCCTCCCTTTGGTCCATGAAGGACCCCACACAGGTCACAGAAACAAAAATATTCTGGGTTTTGATGGAGGTGAGAATTCACATGGCCATCAACCAGCAGCCACAATTGTCCCCAAATGTGAATGAGAAGTTATCAGCGTATGCAGAGTTCAAGGCAGGCCTCCACTGCGTTTATATCAGGGCGCAAAAGTGGTTTGATCTACCATATCTCACCAAGGAGGATGTGATTCAGGAAGTCATTAAGCACCGGCCAGAAAACTGGCGCTCCTCGTCTGACTTGGCCGCATGTACAATCAAAGGTGTGGGGAGTTCAGTAGATAAAAAGAGGAATGATTTAATGAAGCAGGTGGCCTAGAAGTTGGCTGCGCAATGAAGGAAGGAGGCCAAGGAGAAGGCTCGACTGGAAAAGGAGCACGCTGCAAAGCAATAGGCTGAACAAGAGCAACGCGACTCCGAGAGAAGCGGTAAAAATCCTTCACGCTAGATTGAGGAGGAAGAGAAGTCAGCATAGGGCGGTGGCAGTGATGAGGAGTAGAGCACTCCATTTCAGGTAAAAAGGTACATATAATAGTAGGAGGGGCACCGTAAGAAATCAAAGGTGACTAAGGCATCGTTGGATCCCATTACACTGACAGAGGGAGATCTTGACAAGATCAAGGAGAAGGTGTGAAACACTACCATCAAAATGTTGCAACAGTTTGAGCAACAACACTTGCAGTCCTTACACAATATTTTGAAGGATCTATGTGAACTACAGATCTAGACCATCCAAATTCGGGTGGGCGTAGGACAAGGCAGTGCCACGTAGATGAGCCTGGCACCAGGGACCAGTCAGGCTGCAGAGTTGGTCAGGACAGTGGATCTCAGGAAAGGCGCACTGAGCGAAGGATCCCTGATCTTGGAATTGGTCGATGACAAGGTCATCATGAGAACTCTAGAGAACATCAACCTCAACATTGCAGCGCTCCCCAATGATTATATTCATGCACTGCAGAGAGGTGTGACAATGGAATTAAGAGCGTGGGAGAAATTTAATCAGTGAGTACAGGGTGAACAATGAACAAATGTTCACCAAGAAGACAGAGGCTCTAAAAGAAATAGATACAATCAAGGAGAAAAATGCCTAGTTGGTGGCAACAGTTGCAGAGGCATACCGAACAATGTTGGAGTTGTACATCCCTGAGGAAGCGCAACTAGAGGCCAAGATCTGGAAACTCACTGCGGGCATATGTGATGCTAACACGGAGCTGCCCAGAGTTCACTTTGAACTTAAAATGAAAATCATGGAACTGGAACTCAAGTCACAACCTTCCACTCCGCTTGAAGTCAGGGAACAACACGAAGTTGCCGTCAAGGAAGGAATTGCTATTGTGGATGACATGGTGATTAATTGCACGACCTTATTCAAATAGGCCATCTATAACTCTATATTTTGGGGGTGTTCATTTGGTTATTAATGGCTAAGGAAATTGGCAAAGGCAATGGCTAAGGATTTGAAAAGGAAAAATGGAATTTTTGGCACATTTATTTATGAAAATAATGTAAATTAGGAGAAAAGGGAGGTGAAAGGTCATAGGTTGCATGTGAGGAGGAAATTGAAGGAAAATAATGGAAGATGAAGAAAATAGAGGCCTCATTCATAAAAAGGCTTACGAGGATCAGTTGATAACCATTTTCAGTTGAGTTTTGGAGCTCTCTCATTATTCCCTCTCTCTCTATCTTTCTCTCACTCTTGGACACTTAGAGTTTTCTTTGAGACTTTTGGAACTAGAGAAACAAAGGCAAAGAAGGAAAGAGGAAGCAAAGATCAAGCAGGGAAAGGTAGGATTAAGTAGCTGCAACATGATTCTTTGCAGGCATCGATTTGCATGTGTATTTTCCTTGCTAGATTTGGCATGAATTGTATTTCATGTGGTTCTTTTGTTGTTGTGGCATGGTTTTTTCTAGAGGTAACAGTGTTTCCAGCCTAGCCTTGCCATTTTTGGATAACCATGGTCTGATGGGGTTCTCATGTTTTGGTTGAGTTGGATTTCTAGAATGATTCAAAGCTGAGTGGGGTGGATTTCTAAATGATAGAGAAAATGGCATAGTGGTCCCTAAACCAGATTGAGGATCATAGTAAAGCCACTAGCCTAGTGACCCTTGAGCCAAACTATGGGTTGTGGTAAAGTCAGGATTTTGTTGCGTCGGTGGGCCTAAGAATCCTAGACGGTGAATGGAAAGATATATGGTAAATCCAAGAGGTGGTTTTGTCTCCATTCGTCCTATTAATATTGGGTTTGGGATATGTAGTAAATCCTAGAGAGTGGATTTCACTTTAGGGCCTAATGATTTGGGTTTTGATTGCAGTAAATCCTGAGAGACTAGGAGATAGGAAAATTCCTCATGGTGTAGGTGGAGAAGTTTGGTGGCGTCCATTCTTGTTGGGCCTAGTGATTGGGTGGAGATCATGGTAAAGCTTGTTATGATATGTTCATTGTGTTGGCCTAGTGATCCAGGATGGATTACGGTAAAGCCTGGTTTCTATTGATGAGGGTGAGGCGATTTAGCCTTGGTATGATCTAGCTGGTTCTTTTGGTTTGAGTCCCACATTCATGCTTGGAATATGGAATGAGGGTGATGACTGAAGAGAGATTTGGCTCATCCATTATACGGTTGGGTGGAACGTGGAAGTCCCATTCCATGTTTGGTTTTTGCATCATTAATGAAAGGTTATTTCTCCTTGTATTTCTATGAGCATTTTGATGGATTATATGTGATCTATATGGTTGTACTTTCATGACTATTTCTATTGTTGGTATGCTGGTTATATGTTTGTTTTATGACATCATCTATTTATGCCTCTCAACATGTTTTTACTTGTAAATGAATGGATAATGTATCTATGGCATAATATATGATAATTGAGCAAATGACATGAGGGAAAAATGGTTCATAGCGATTCTCAGATAAGTATGAGATCCCTACACTTAATTATGTTGTTTACACCTCTAGGTTACATGTTGATGATATGTTTGATGAAATTCCTGGCATAGCTAGTAGGGTTCTGATTAAGGTCTTGTTCAACTTATTGCTTTTGCATCATTGTTTCCCTGTTCTTTTACTATTCTTGAGTTATCATCCCATTCTGGGCAGTGACCTGGGCTTTGGGCCTGAAAAAGTGGCTCAAATCCCAGGGTCAATGGCATAGCACATACAAATTTAGTCTCTGATCGCTAGCAGGAAATCCTGTGAGAGCGACTTTAGGTTTCTAGATGCTCTCTTGCCTATAACATGGGAGCGACTGAGGCTTAATATGTCCAGAACATTAGTGGGACCGAGGGACTTGATGTTTGAGTGGATGACATGTCTCCTAAGGTTTTTGTTGCTGATGTGGATAGGTTGGTTGATGTGTTCTATCGATTCCACTTCCTTAAGGTCACATAGGAGGATGAATCCAATCATAGTAGCCCCTTGTTGCATGTTTGCCCCGATTGGCTGGTTAATTGGGTATATGTGTGAGAAGGCTATTACATTTATAACCATTTGAGGTTGTAATGAAATTTCATCTAATGAGATAAATTATTCTATCCTTTGGCAGTTTTCACACCCTTACACATACTTTCTTGCATTATAAAATATGGTAGGCCAAAAGTAGTCCATTTGAAGCACCTTATGACTTGTTATCCTATTAGAAAATTTTCCACCACAAGGCTTATTATGACAAGCCTTCAAAATCATGGATTTCAGCTTCCCTTACACATAATCTAATTTGATGATTTGGCCCAATATGAAAAAGATTTCCATTCTCCCAAAAATCTTGGGCACTTTGTTGAATAAATTTTCATTTTTCCCTTAGAGAAATGTGAGTGGAAGTTTTCTTGTGGTAATATAATTAGCAATGTCTGCATACCATGA
The DNA here is from genome assembly GCA_000404065.3 of Pinus taeda. Taxonomy (NCBI): domain Eukaryota; kingdom Viridiplantae; phylum Streptophyta; class Pinopsida; order Pinales; family Pinaceae; genus Pinus; species Pinus taeda. The sequence continues at coordinate 62,803 of APFE030120536.1, read as the reverse complement.
TGAGTAAGTGGAATCTACAAAAAGATATTAATTCAGAAAATAGTCCTCAACAAGTAATTATCATTATTGTTAGGAATTCTAACAAGCAAGTGAGCAACAACATTATCATTTCTAAGCTTATCCACAATAGTAAATATCAATTTCTTGTAGTAAGATTAAACATCTAGTAAACCTATCATCTGTATTTGTTTTATTCATTAAAATTGAATAAAAAAATGGTCAGTATGTACAAAAAACTAGTAGCCTCACTCCAAGGAAAATACCTTCTAGCAGAGGTTACAATGGAGGTTTTTAGTGTCATAAAATTGGAAAAATTGTCAAAAAAACATAAGCTAAAACATCTGTGTGTGAGAGCGTATGTATTAGCAGAGATTATAACAAAAAATTCATCACAACTGAAAATTTTTTGGGGGCCGAAGGTTTTAATGGATGTTTTTTTGTGATGTGCTTCAAGAAAAAAGTAACACGATCTCCTACATATATCCAAAGCATCGGGGATGTATACATAACTAAAAAAATCGAGGTGTTGAATGCAACGAACACCTGTGCTTGAAATGTATACTGCCTCAGTGCGTATATATCAAAAAATGCCCTAGGGCATTCTTTTAAGGAATGACATCAGGTCATGCAAAAAAATATTGTAGACCTGATGCTTTCATTTAAACTTACAAAGCCAATTCGCATTGTTTGTACGAACACACTGGTGCACTAAGGATATAAGAAGACTAGTGCTATTAATTTTAATAATGCATCAGGGCTGGAAATAATATTTTGTAGTACCAGGGCATTAGTTATATGAAATCACTGTTGCATTAAGAATTACATAGCATTGGGGCGTTAATTGCAATACTGGTGCTTGAAGAATTCAAAGCCTCAGTGCTATCGTTCTTCGAAAAGGCACTGGTCATGCAAAAAATATGTAGTCATAATGCTTTTATATAACATAATGCACCAGTGTGTTTTATGTTATGGATGCACCGATTTTTTGTATGAGATTTTATCTTTTTTGAAACATTGACCTGTGACAATGCAATTATTGTAATTTTTAAATTTTTTTATTCATCAAAAAATCGACATATATCTTATAATAATATTCATATAAATTAAAATTTGATTAGTGCATTTGTATATGATGTTTGGATTAACTTGTTATATTATCATAATTCACATATCTTCATTATAATATTTAATCATCTATATATTTAATCAGTGGTGTAACATTTCACAACGACATTGGATAACACAATAGAAAAAATTAAAATGTATTTTTTTATTTATAAATAAGAGGCTCTTTGTCATACAAAATGTGATTATTATTGATAACCCCTTGTCTTTCAACATTAACACTATGTCCATTACATTAAAAAAAAAATCTGATTTTCATAGACAATTGTTTTAAGAGATACAATAGGTTGCATTGATGTACAAATAGATCATCATTCTTCACTGAAACTGTTGTCATTGCTTGAGCTACTTCCATGACTTATGTTATTTTGACGAACGTTTTTTTGATTGCATCAATTGTTTTCATCTTCTTGATCTTGTTCCATCTGCAAACATAAAAATAAAGTGTAATGAGTGTATCTACATTGGTGAGAATAATGAAAATTGAAATAAATAATATACATCAATGTATATAAAATAACAATGTACCATAGAAATAAATGGCTCATAAATTGGACACATGGTTCCAAAACCAAGTCTCATGCCTTGTTGCAACAAGTCTTTTATTGGCGTAGTTCCATACTTTGTTTCTTGCATTTTTTAAACCCCATTATAAATCATAGATTTAATGTAAATGATTCTTTTGTTCTATTAATTATAAACTCAGAGAAGTAAAACAACATAGTTACTTACAAATTCCACAATTAATTTTTGATATGCCAGCATATACTTACAACCCATATTTAACCCAATGTCAATCATTTCTTTCGATGACTCTTCTTTGTATGTTAGCACCTATTTGAATACATTCAAGGATGGTTGCTATAAAACAACTTAAAATATAAAAAAATGAAACCTTGAGTTGATGTTAGGAAATATTAGCAATTACTCACAAACTATGATATCAACACTTTTGTTCTTTGTCATCTTGTTTTATGTGCTGAATGGGTTCCATTTTGTTTTCTTTTTGCAAGAAAATATTTGAAAATTAATATTTAATGCTAGATTATTTTTTTATATGTACAAGGTCAATCATGATTACATATATTCGAAGCATGTTGTTGTTGAGATGGATCCTCCCGTGATACAGTTATGTCCATTTCCTTGACCATCTCCTTATACACTTTTTTAGACATTCTTACTGGTATCACTCTAAAGTTTTCTCTAGGCTGAAAGGAGAAACTCAGAGGTAAACACAAACCTATTTTGGTTGATAGACTAGTCTTCTTCAACCAGAGGGGGCTCCCTCACTAAAAAATATAAATACTTTAAAGCACAAATTTCAACAGAGACCAAATCTAAAAGGGAATTTGAAAAGTTTTGGTTGAAGTATGAATGGTTGGCTAGGTAATAACATGTGATCAATTTGTCCTTTAATTCATTCACTTATGCAAGTAAACCAACATCTATTACAATGGATTTTAAGCATGACTTGGGACACAATGACAGGTTGTAGTATGAAAGGGATAAAATAAAACAAAACAAGTTCTTCCTCTGCAATAAAATAATGTTGTTTATATAGGAGAAAGAAAGGCTAGACAAAAAAGATAGCATGCATGAGTATATAGCATTTCATTTGCAACTGAAATGTGAAAACATTGAAAGAGAGTAGCTTAACTGAATTCTAAATCAACTGAGATCAAATACTCATAAAACACAAAGAGACAATAGAATAACTAAGCAATACAAAGATAATCCCAGATATGATACCATAAGAATCGTCATACAATGTAATTGACAACCCTCAATACATAAGCACTGCACCATGAATTGATCACAATAACATAAATTTCAGAAAGATGAGATCAACACAACGCTGAACCATCAACAACATGTTCTTTCTTCATTAATCAAAATATATAGTTCATATATAAGAGATTACTGTGTCTAAATTCAATTCATATTCGATCCAAGAAGGGATTGATCACAAAACTGAAAAGAGGAAACTGTTGTTTTCAAAATACTTTTACTCAAATGCATAAAACATAAAAGTTTTTTTGTCTCCTAAAAAAAAAACTTTTTCTAAGTAATAAAACAAGATATCTCTGAACAAGATCATCATGAAGTGAAATAGGAAAAAGCACAAAGCTGCTTTCTAAGCGTGCAAAAGGTTGCGTAGCATCCAAAACTTTGGGATTGTGAAAGTGGTACATGGAGGGATGTTATGGAAGTGAGCTGGCTGCCACACATGCTCCATGTCATCCTCTTGAAAACCTGACAAGTGGCTTCTCTCCACCCTACATGTAGTAGTGTGGGCATGGACTGCGTAGCGCCTGCATAATGGATTTTCAATGAGACATATCTCCCAAATAGTAATACATGTGTAAAGATTGAAGTATGTTATTGTATATTATAGTTTTTTGAAAATATAAACCTCTCTCAGTTTCTCTGAATTCTTCCCCTACTTCCCAGAAAACGTTATGCAAAACCATGGCTAAAACATAGTATTTGTGCAGTCCGAAACATAGGCTTTGAAGATATGATCAAATATCCCGATCTGTCACACATGTATAAAATATGGAAGAGGTTATTTTTCTTTTCCCTATCCTTGAGAAAAACCTCTTTCAGTTTCAACAAAATCTCCTTCATGTGGTCGGAAACCATTATGCAAAATGGTGACTAAAACATAGTATATTTGCAGCAAATTCCCATAGTGATGAGTATAGGGGAGTGGTAGTGGTGTTATGGGGATAAGTTTATAACGAAAGGAGGGAAAGGAAATGTAATGTTAATAAAAAGTAATTGATATGTTAAAAGTGGATAGTATGTAGATGATATATGAAGGTATGTATAAAGGGAAATGGGGAAATAGGGTAGGGGATAAGGAAACATGGCGTAGATAGGAATAGGGGATCTAAATTTAGAACATATTTAATGACTAGACTTCATGACCATCAGAACTTTAGACTGAAAAAACTTCATTTTTTCGACCAGACCTCTTGATGACTACACCCATGTCGACATTTTGGATAGTGACACTTGAACTTATGACAACATCTATGACATTAAGTTCGACTTTATTCAAACTAAGACTTTAGTCATTTGGAGACATTTGACAAATGAAAACTTACTGACCCTAACACCTACTGACATGTTTTGCATATAAGCTCGTTGATCATTTGATATTTTCATAATCTTCTTGAAAAAAATAATAAACTATTTTTATATTGATATATGAAAACTAAATATAAACAAACTGATATTAATAAAAGAATGGATTGTAGTAATATATACATATAATTTTAGAAAATAATTTAAATTAAAAATATTACCTTTTGAATGATTCTTTTTTGTTGTTATATGCTTTTGCTATTACAAGTTTGATATGTCTCATTGACCATTTCTCTAGAAACACTTCTTGTAGGTTAGATATAATTTGGTTCTAGAAATCATTGGATTGTTTTTTGTATTGTAAGTGGAAATTACGTCTATTAATTTGTTCCACTAGATCCCTCATAGTTTTGTAAAAATTTCCCTTCCTTTCATTAACCTTCAACACCACTCTAGATGAGCTAAGGACCAATTCATCGTCATTTAAATGTTTTCTAATTTTCTTTTCTTAGAATGACATTGATATTTTCCTTTCTTTTTACTCCATGTAGAAAATTAAACATATATGAATTAATAGATTGTTCGAAAGATGTTATCTAATATTCTCAAGTATATTATTAATGAAAATTCAAAAAAACGAAAAAATCTCATATTGAATAGTATTTTTTTATTCCCCTGATTCATCTTTTTTGCAAATTTTCTATCAATATTTTACGCTCTTATGCACTTAGATTATAAATAATCTTATCGACCTTCTTCATTTTGTGGCTCTGCATAACACAACTAACCAATACATATTAGTTAAACTTACATATAGTTCAAACATATTAATTTTGTAAAGAATTTACAAATAACTTATCTTCTCTATTTTTTTTTTATGTGCTATCATTGTGTTAAACAATATTTTTGTTACTTGACACCTTCTCAGACATTTTTTAATGAATATACAACTTGTACCATTCAATATAGAAACAATTAAATATATTTTATACATAAATCAAATAATTTTTGTCCAAAAATAACTATGGTACCAGGTGCGTTTATTCCATTACACACACTGTGCAATTAGTTGTTTAGCACTGCAACCGAAAATTAATTTCTTAAAATAATTTTAAATTATGACGGTGCAATTTGTAATGATAAACACACAACAATGACTTAATGGTGCTATTTGTAGAGGTGCTCCAGTTCGTTATATTACAAGAGGAGCACCGATAAACACACTGGACATAATCGACAATGTTCTAATACACCAGTGCATTGTATTATACATGGTGCAACTGTTGCTTTATATTACATTAGCGCTATGCAAAAAAATGGATAGGGCCAACAAGGTTTGAATTTAATTGAATAAATGATCCCCTTACTTTACATGTCAAACACCCTATATATAGTAAGTACATAGACCAATTAAATCTAAAATGCCTAAAATGAAAAAACCTAACTGTGAAGTGGTAGAGGGAATTAAACCTTAAGGTGAAATTTTGCAGTCACATAAGTAAGAAGAAACAAGGGTTTAAGGTAAGTATTGAATTTTTTGTTTTGTTTTGTATTTTTGTATTTTCATTTTTTTTTAAATTTTAATTAAATTTAAATAGCAACAAAGACCATAAAAAAATTTACTAGTAAAATCAAAAGTAAGTTATAAAAAATTTTAACAGTAAAATTTGTTAGAAACATTATATATTACAGAGAAATGGAACACATAAAATATAGTGCAGAAATATAAACATAGAAAACACATAAAACAAGAGAGACACAGATATATGTGGTTCACCCAATTTGGGTTGTGTCCATGAAGAAACAACCAATCCTTCCTTTTATATTATCCAACAAACTAAAGAGATACAACCTACAACAGATCTGCTGTATTCCCTCTTTGCTCTCACACAATATCCTCTCTCTTTCTCACTCAGAATACACATCTACATAGACGCAATACAATTCCCTCATATATAGTGAGGGGTTTCCTTTCAGGGGAAAAATCCTAAATTAAACATAACTTCTACCATCATATTTCCACCTAATGAATGACCTAGATTGACTACGAAATTACAACATTTTACAAGGCATCTATTTTTAGCTTTAGGGGTGCTACCCCCGATTGCCTGCAAGAGGGGGGGGCTCCAAATAATCGTCGTTGGCCCCCCTTGGACCCCCCTGGCAGTATACATAACGGGCAGCGTTGCCGCCCCATTACGAACTGGGGTCCAATGCAAAGATACTTTTAAATAAAGAAGATAATCAGGCTCCACACCGACAAAATCAACAGTAAAATTTAAAATTTTTGCTATGTAGGGTTTTGAGTGAATCACCATACCTTTCAAATTCTGATCTTTCCATGGTTCCAAAATATTTTGCTGCTCCAAAATGCTCCCAATATGTGTCTCTTGCAAATAATCTATCTTTTAATTAAACCCTAACAAAAATTGAAAAAAAAAATTATTAGTAAAATCAACAATAAAATTTAAATTTTTTACCATGCAGGGGTTTGAATGAATCACCATACTTTTCAGCTTATCATTTTCCAAATAGTTTTGCTGCTGCACAATGTTCTTGGTATGTGTCTCTTGCAAATCACTCCCTTGAAATTTTTGGAAAAATAATGAAATAGTGAATAACTTTTTACTATTTAAAAGACTTTATGAAATTATATTTCAAAAAATCAATTGCCATTCATTTTTTTAATTTAAAAAAAGAAAAGAAAAAATCATGTTTTTTTGTTTATGTTTTGTTGTTGTTGTTTTTGTTTTTGTTTTTTGAGTTTTGTTTTTGTTTTTGTTTTTTGTTTTTTGTTTTTGTTTTTGTTTTTTGTTTTTGTTTTTGTTTTTTTTGTTTTTTTGTTTTGTTTTGTTTTTTTGTTTTTTGTTTTTTTGTTTTTTTGTGTTTTTTTTTTTTCGAACATCGACGCACTGGTGCATTTTACAAGAAAAGTGCATCGATATTGGCAGGGTGGAAATTTTTTCAAGCACTGATTTATATATATATATATATATATATATAATATATATATATATATATAATAATATATATATATATATATATATATATATATATATATATATTATATATATCCTGAAATTGGTTGCGGTTAATATTTTAATGCAATAATGTGGTTTGTATTTAAATGCGTAAGTGTTGTAATTATTATAAGAGCACTAAGATGATATAATTCATTTTTATTTTCAAAATCGTGGAAATAGGTGTATACTGGTGTTGTTTTTAGTTAAACACATTAGTGCAATTTTCTAAAAGAACATCGATATCATAACATATTCTATATTTTTGGAATGCCGAAAAATTGGTGTGGGTATTATTTGAATGCCCAAGTGTTGTTATTGTTTAAACACATTGATGAGATTTGTTCTGATAAACACATCGGTAGGGTTTAAAAGCTATCTTAAATTTATTTTCACATAAAATGACATATTAATCTCAAATTATCCTTTAGGACGCATCCACATGAATTACAATATTTCAGTGTATATTTTCTGCTTAACGTCACCTTATTGTTGAAAAATGGTTTGAAAACTATATTGAAATTTAGATTGTGATTATTTAGTTCTTGAAATTAATCTTAGATATGCACATAGAATTTTATTTCTATTTTTTCACAAATGTAGGGACAAAATACCAATAATATCAAATGTCCAATTTTTCAAATTCTAGCTCATTTCATATTGTTGATCAAAGTCCTTTCCAAATTTCTCCCTTTTCATCTCTAGTAAGTTAAGATTTTATTTATTTTTCGATTATCTAATTGTTTTTTTTTAATCCATGTAAATTTGAATAAAACTGTATCCAAATTTGAAGGATCCTAATTCAAAATCGAGTTTAGATTGAGAAAATATTCCTCCATTCCAAAAATGTCGGAAGCTCTTATTAGGAGTAGCATATCACAAGCGGTTGGTAGATGAAAATGGTCAACCTCTTCACCTTGCCAATTGAAACATGACATCTTGTAACTGCAAACTTGGGATCAACGATGGTAATAATTTTATGGTATAACGAAATTTTCAACAAACCAATTGCATTGACATGCTTACTAATGCCATATCATTGATATTTTACTAATAACATTCAAGATTTTTTGAAATTAGGATTCTAGTGATGATGAGCGACCCACCTACCATCTTCCAGTGCACCCCACTACAACGTCAACTTGAGAGAGGGACGCATTAAGAGAAATACTTGGAGAGGAAGCATACAAAGAATGGTTGAATCAACCACCTACTCAATTCCCACTATGTCCAGATTCAGCAATTAGGAATGACTACAACAATAGTAGTTCTTCATCTCAAGTCAGCAATGGAGGAAATCAAATAGAGGTTGGTATGGATAATTACTTACGGGATACGACTGCTATGGAGGCAATTTTGTTAGATTAATTCTAGAAAGATGAGGTAGGGGATGATGCTCATATCATTGATACCTTATTCGAATGCTTGAAATATTATTCCACGACCCCTCTCTTTGGACCTAGCGGAAAGTAAAAATCTACTCAGCTGGGGACAACGATGTTGTTGTACAACTTGAAAGCAAAGTTTGGCATGTCGAATGCATGCTTTTTGGAAATATTGAGGTAATTCACTTGCATGATCGATCAAGTCCCTTATATTTTGAGAAATATTATCACATAATCAACATTACAAATGGTTGATTTTACGAATGTTAAATATTGCATTGTACAATTATATTCCCCAAGAACTAAAGGTTATTCAAAGAGAAGGCTCTTCCAAGTGACAATTTCTTTTCGGGTAGCTACGAAGAGGCAAAGTAGTGGTTGAAAATTTTGGGTGTTGATTACATATCATATCATGAATGTTCAACTGATTGTATTCTATATAGAGGAGAATATGCAAACAAAGAGATATGTCAGAAATGTGGGCATGGAAGGTACCTTAATTAAAAAAACAGGTAAATCACATGGTCCTCCTCATAAGATATTGAGGCACATGCCTATAATCCCAAGGATTCAAAGGTTCTTTCATTGCAAAGAATTAGCTATGTTGCAGGGATGACATGCATCACACAAACGTGAGTCAGGAGTTATGTGAATGGATGGTGTCAACTGATATTCCCTCCAAAACACCAACTATTTTATTTGGCTTGTAGTAGCGATCGATAATAATGTCCCCCATGGTTTTCCATGAAGACTAGACATCTTATGTTGGCTCTCATAGTCCCCGGTAGAAGACAAGTGAATAATATGGATGTCTACTTACAACCATTGGTAGATGAATTGAAGGAATTATGGGAAGGAATGCATGTGTATGATGTATCAAGACCCATCACAATAGAGATGCGTTTTACATTGTATGGAATATGTGCTTACACCATACATGCTTATCTAGGCTTAGGAATTTTTTTTGGTAAATTACATTTTTATTGATTTGTTTATATACATAACAATTTTGTTTTTCATATTAATTTAGTTCACTGCAATTGTTCTGATCTTCATGGTCATTAACGTGCCAACCTATATACAACAATTTCATAGTTCTTGTAACAAAAGGGTATCATGGTTGCAAATGTTGTGGACCTTCTCTCAAGGCTAGGTGGTCCGACCACCTATGAATTCAAGTGTATGATTGATCTAGGGTATTCCTCCCAAAAGAACGCCTTTACCAAAGAGAAACATCCGATTTCAATGGTAAACTAGAGAGAACCCAAAGGCCTGCAATAATGACACCAACTAAATGGCTTAGAGAATATGAGGGAGAGAAGGAGAAGGAGTTTTCGTAAATGTTTGATTCGAATGGGGAGCTTATGTTGAATGGTCCATAATTCTTTAAAACCTATGTTGAGAAATTTCCCATTGGATTGAAAAGGAAATCTGTCTTTTATGAGCTCCCATATTAGGAGAATCTTAAGATTGCCCACTTACTAGATCCCATGCATATATTTAAAAAAGTTTCATATTCTTTATAGAGGCAGATATCGTCAAAAGAAAATGACACATTGGTTATTAGGAGAGATCTTATTTCTTCAAAAATTAAAAAGAAACATTGGCCAAGACAAGAAACTAGAGGAGAGGTTGGTCCCTCTTGGTCTTTCAAAGAAGGTGATGTCTCATGGATTTTAAAGAAAGATGATATTTATTTAGAAAAGGAAGTTACGAGTGCATAGGTTCCTTCTTTATATGGGTCTTCACTATGGTGTTGCTTCACCGTGGAAGACCATTTGTTGGGGTCGAAATTTCATGGCTATTAGAACCTTCGTAGAGTACGTATGTCAAAAACATGATTTTTTAATTTTATTTTTATTTTATGCAATGGGATATTTTTAATTAATTTTTGTATAATGTACTATTTACTGTGTAGTGTCATTATCCTCTGCTCATCCATGGGTGTGTGAACCATGAATTTCTCTAAGACCTAAGACATGCCATATATAAATTATTTGCACTTGTACGTTAGATCACATCAAAGGAGATTCATATGGTTAGCATTCCATGGTGCCAACAAGAGATAGATGAGCTTGTTTGTATGTTTGAGAAGGAATTGTTGATGAGTTTCATGGACTTGTAGATTCATTTTCTAATTCACATAGTAGACGAGGTTGAATTATTTAGGTTGGTTTCTTATTGTTTGATGTTCTTCTTAGAGAGGTACATGAATAAATTGAAAGGTTTTGTTTGACAAAGGGAAAAAACCGAGGGGTCTATGGTAGAGGGGTATACATCGTATGAGTCTTTCTATTATGCTAGTGACTACATCAAGCAGATCGACAACAAACTAGGTGCGGCGATTTGGGATGATGAAAGGGATGAAGACAAAAGAGAAGGGGAGCTTATTTAAATGAATGGAAAGAGGCGCATGATAGAGAGTAAGTGGCTTATCATTTGTCAAATTTCTACATAGTAACTATTCACACTAAACTTCATATTAATGCATATTTTAAGCTCATACGTACTATATATGTTGGTTTGATTTCATCAAAGAAATAAAAAAGTGAAGCCATCAAAAAATTCATTCTTTACAATATGGAAGCGACACAACCTTAGGTCACATTTTATGTGCATAAGAGGAGGAATTGGGACAATGACAGGAAATAATTCAAATGGTTGAATGTTAGAAATGTTCCTTATCCTGCTAATTTAAAATAAATTATGCCAATGACATGCCTTAATAATTGGGTTGCTAATCAAGTTAGAGAGAAATACAATGCATCTAGTCATTAACCGCGTGTTGAACATGATGCAATAAAAATGGGGATTGGGTGCAACAATTCAGTAAATATAATCTCTTTCTGTAAATTTTTAACTTCATATTGCACCTTTGAATTGTAACATTTGTATATATATTACATTTTTAATTATGTTTGGGTTATTAGACACATGACACTATGATTGTTTCACTTTTTTGTAGGTGCATTTGTTCCCATCTGTGTGAGCATATGGACATCATTTTCACACAGAGGATGCTGATGATGGATGCATGAAACAAGACTATGGAGTGGAAGTCTAGCTCGACCAATCTAGTTGTGATAGCCATCGTGATCAAAACCTAATGCATGTGATGTTAGGTTACGTTGGAAAGATACAAGAGATCATTCAAGTCGACTTCTCTTTGTTCCAATTTTCTATTTTTATGTTAAAAGTTCATGTAATAAAAGTTAATAAAGGTAAAATAATACCACGGGAAAGGGACACTTATTCCAAGGTAAATGTTGAGAAAAATATCCTAGTGGACATCACTTCTTGTGTTTTATGGCTAAGGGAAATTGGAAAAGGCAATGTTTAAGGCTTTAGAAAGGCAAACATGTATTTTTGGCACATTATTTATGAGAATAATGGAAATTAGGAGAAAAGCAATGTGAAAGGTCACATGTTGCATGTGAGGAGGAGAATGAAGGAAAAATAATGGGAAATTGAAGAAAATAGAGGCCTCATTAATAAAAATGCTTATGAGGATCAGTTGGTACTTTTATTTTTTTATTTTTTTTATTTTAATTTTTTTTCCCCTGGAAAAAATTGTAATTTTCATTAAAAGAAGAAAATTACATGCTGTATATGTAGGTTGCATATGTTGTAGAAGGAGCAGAGTGTTTATCAACACTTAAGAAAATTCCAAAAAAAAAAAAGTAGATATAGGTGCCTTGATCCACGCAGGGAGGCACATTGCTAGTTCAACAAAAAATTGAATCAAAATTTCTCTTGTCAAAGATTACTTGTCAGTTATGTGTCTGATAATTTAAAGCAAGTATGAATATTTACAAATGATAGCTTATGATAAAAAACATGTTCTAGGCTTCCCATGAGCCCTTTAGACTAGTGCATCTATATACGGCCGGTGGTAATACTGGTAATGGTTCCTGTCCCTCTATTCCTGGATCAGCCAGATGCCGGGAGGCTTGTCTGCAACTTCTTTGGATAAGATATCGGAAGCTGAATTTAGTTCCCTGTAAATGTGAGAGCATACAAAGGAGTCAAAAAGAGTGATGAGTCGAAGTTCCTCATCCAGAACCTATCTCAGTGAAAAACTGAACAAACTGATATTTTGTTTAGCCAGTCACAGATTACTTTCGAATCACCAAATAACTGAAGAGATATATAGTGTTTTTCCAGTGCAAATTGGATGAGAAATTTGGCCGAGGATAGTTTTGCAAAGTTATTTGTGCATTTTCCCAGGCCGATTTACAGTTTAAAGAAATAGGAGTCTGATAAGAACAATAAGGCCCCTCCTCCACAACCCTGCTCTTGAGCAGAGTCGTCAAAATAAGCCCAGGGAAGCAGGTGATTAATTGATTCAGGGATGATGGATCTGGGCTGGTGGATGACATCCTCTTCAGGGATGATGTTAAAGTCATGCATGATACAAGCAGACATGGATGGCTAGTGGGGCAAGATGTTCTGGAAAATGAGGTTGTTGCGGGCTATCCAGAGAGCCCAACAAATTAGAAGGGGAAGATTCCTGTTTTTAGGTGGGGCTACACTAGCCCACTAGTTTACCCATGCCTCATAAAGTGACCCTCCCTGCCATCTACAAGGTGTGGATAAGGATAAAGAGGACAGGCTCCAGAGGTATTTTCCGGCTTGGCAATTTAGGAAGAGGTGATCAATAGATTCATTATTGCATTTACACAGACAACACAAAAAAGGTCCATGCTATGCTCGCTTAAGGAGGTTTTCCCCTGTTGGGATTTTGTTTTTAAGGATTATCCACATAAGGAGTTGGGATCTGGGGGACCCTTAAGCTTCCATAAAAGATGCCACCAAGCCTCGAGAGCTTGGGGCTTATATTTGTCTGCTAGCACCAAATAACCCTCCTTAGGAGAGTATTTCCCAGACTTTGCATGAGCCCATATTAATTCATCTGCTCCTTCTCGGATTTTGACTTGAGCTTCAGTCAAAGTCACTGTATAAATATTCCAGGTCTGTTCCCATTGTAGAGGAATGAGCAAGCTTCAGGTTGATTTCCAGGCTTGTAGAAAGATCGAAGTATGTTCTAGGTCTGCAATCTGGCTTATATGTGTAATACCCACTTCCCTAAGGCAAACTTTTAGCTCAGGAGGCAGTCTGTGGGAATTTCCACACCCTATCCAGGGATCCTCCCTGATCCTCATGGCATTGCCATCTTGTATTCTCTAGATGAGGCTCGATCTGATGACCTCCATAGATTTTAGCATCGCCTTCCAGATTACTGATATCCTTGTTGTGATTCTTATAGGTTGTCTTAGCTAGTCCAACACATTGAGAGGAGCAATATATTTAGAGATGGCCACCTTTGTCCACAAGTTATTTGAGGTGATGATCTGCCAGCCTAGCTTTGTTGCTAATGCTGAGGAGAAATCCTCCAACTTCTTAATTCCCCAGCCTCGCCATTTTTTTGGGGTGGATAGAGCTTCCCATTTGACCCATGCAAAAATTCTGCCTGATTGATTACCTTTCCATAGGAACCTGCTACATAGGGCTTGTATCCTGGCAAGAATGCCTCTCGGTACCCAAGCCAGGGCCATCCAGTATATCAGAGTAGCCTCCAGTACTACTTTTATTAGTGTTAATCTCCCAGCCCTAGATAAGTACTTGAGATACTAGATATTCAACCTTTTTTCCAGTTTTGCTATAAGCCAGACCCAGTCTGCTATTTTGTAGCCCAGGGGTTTGAGCTTGTACCCCAGGTATCAAAGCCCCTCCTCCATTCTTAGAAGGGTGAAGTTGAACCGAAGGAGGGCATAATGAGTCTTGTGGGGTGAGCAAATAGGTGATGTTAATGTGGACTTGTTGCAGTTTACCATCATTCCAGTAGCTGTTTGAAATAGGGTGAAAGATTTCTTTAGGGCTGTGAGGTTCCCTATTCCTCCATTAAGAAAGATCAAAACATCATCCACAAATAACAAGTGAGTTAGAATGCATCCATCAGTGATTTTGATTCCTTGGAGTCTGCCTCTAGAGTGATCTTCTTTGATGAGCCCACTCAGACCTTCCATGATAAGCAAAAAAAGTAGTGGGGATAAAGGGCATGCCTATCTAAGACCTTGCTCTTAGTGAAAGAAGGGGGAAGCTGCTCCATTTATCAACACACTGAAAGGTATGCTAGAGATACGACACATTATCCATTCGATGAAGACAAAGGGAAACCCTAAGTGAGTTAAGAGAATTCTTAAATAGAGCCAACTTACTCTGTCAAAGGCTTTTGAGAGATCCACCTTAAGGATCATTCCTTTCAATTTCTTAGTTTGAAGGGTATTCAAGAACTCTTGTGCTATTCCAACTGCCTCATGGATATGTCTATCTTGGAGGAAGGCAAACTACTTTGGAGAGATATGGGAGGATAATATAGGTCGTAGGCAACTGGCTATAATCTTAGCTATGATTTTGTAGATGCAATTACACAGTGAAATGGGCTGAAAATCATCAAAAGAGGCAAGGTTGGCTAATTTGGGGATGAGGGCAATGAAAGTGGTGTTGAAGGCTTCCAACATCTTGCCCTCACTCCTAGAGGCCTCAACTACCTTGAGAAGATCAGGTCCTATAGTTTCAAAGAAGGCCAGATAAAACTCCATTGTCCACCCATCCGGACCTGGACTCTTGTATCTCTTGAAGGACTTGAGAGTGGCCTCCAATTCACCCAATGAGATCTCCTTTGCCAAATGATTGGGCTACTCAAATGATTTCTGCTAGTGAGACATTAGTGGGGGCTCTATAAATCTGCTTAAGGTATGAAGAAGCCATAGTTGAAATCTGAGGAAAAGTGTTTAAGGGGATTCCATTCTCATTATTGAGCTACCATATGGTATTTACTGCTTTCCTCCCATTAGCAAATTTGTGATAGAATTTTGTGTTATCATCACCTTTAAGTAGCCAAATTTCCCTACTTCACAGTCTCCATGTGTCTTCTCTATTCTTTAAGATTTTGCCTTGCGAGGCATATAGAGATTGCAACTTGTCCTTTTGTTCGGGAGAGGAGAAGACTCCCCCCTTATCATTCTCATAAACAAAAATATTTGATTCAATCTCCCAGAGGGTTCTATCATCCATCACTTTCTTATTATGTGCCCAGGATTTTGAGAGTTTCTTCAATTCCTTTATATTAGCCACAAAGCCCTCTTCAATATTCCCTCTAGCAGCAGGGAGTGGGCTTACCAGAAGGTCTTGACCATGTGTATATAGGATGCCTCTTTATCTAGGAAGAGTTGAATTTGAAAGGACCTTTATGATTTTCTATCCTTCCACTGATTTTGAAGTAGATGGACAAATGATCTGATAGTCCTCTTGAGCCAACCCATTGCCTAAGGTTGAGCCTTGAGCTGAGAATGCCTTCCTTAAGAAGGAAGCGATTTTGTCTTTTGGAAAGGCTAGCTTCCCCAACTCTGTTATTCCTCCAGGTGGGCTGCAACTTTTCTAAGGGAATGTCCACCATGCTGTGCTCTTCCAGAATGTACTCAAAGAAGCTCGAGTGAAGGTCAGACTGTGCATGGTGGCCCCAGGATTCTGAGTGACCTAATGAAAAATTAAGGTCCCCTCCTAGGATTAGGGTTTCCTTCCAGAGAAGCTCAGAGCCCAAGATTTTTTCCCAAAACTCTATCCTATGGTGACAAGGGGCATACACATTAATGAGCCTAAGCTCGGTGCTCAATTCTGATAAAAAAAAGATCGGCCCCCAGGTGCCCAGGCCCTCCCCAGCAGTTGATGAGTTTGATGGTTCGAGTGTTGAAGCCTAGGGCCACGCCTCCAGATCTCCCGGATGTGCCTAGGGCCAAAAAAGACCAACTCGGGAGCATCAAAATGAGTAAAACAAAGATAGCTTCAGCACTACCTAGGGTTTCTTGCAGGAAAATAATATCAACAGGGTCTGTCGAGATCAATCTTCGAAAAGCTAGTTTCTTATCGGGCCTAGCTAGCCCTCTACAATTGAAAGAGAGAATCTTCATAGGGGGGGGGGGTCAACTGGGTTGATCTCTACTCTAAGGGCCCTGTGGATAGTAATTTTCCTTCCTGAAACTACGTTCTCCCCAACTTGTAGTTTAGCTTTGGACAAAGAAGAAGGTCTTCCTCGGGGGATATTTAGATGGAAAGGAGTCGAGTCAAGACCAATGCCTAGCAGGTCTGGCACAAGGATCCTTGACTTGGAGCGAGTCGAGTAACGCGGGGGGGGGGGGGGGGGGGGGAGTTAAGATTTTAGAGCAGGGGAAAGGAGAGGGGAGGGATTCGAAATGGATGGACGGGTAAGGGATACAGAGGGGAGGGATGAAGGGAGAGGGCAGGTTGCTGGGGTAGGGGACTGAGACGAACCTGCATTAATATTAACTTGAGAAGATGCAATAAAAGAGGAACTATAAGAAGGAGAGCAATTTTGAGAGAAAGAGGGGACCGAAGAGCTCTTACCTGGAATACCCGAAGCCTCGATAGCTACCCTTGCCCTGGTGAGAAGAGGAGAGGGAGGTTGATACTGTGGTTTTTCCCACTTCTTTGAGGCCTCTTTGGAAAGAGATCCTTGGACTGCTTCAGAGCGAGCATGAGTCTCTGTCTCTCTTGGGGGAGGGGGTTGCTCCTTTGCTAGATGGTTACTTGCTGGCATTTCCTTGTCTATCTCCCTTGCCTTGGCCTTAGAGATAAAGGGTAGTCCTAGTAAAGATGACCAACCTTATGGCACCTTCTACGGTGGAAGGACACCCTTTCATAATCCAATATCTGCGTTCTTGAAATATTTCTCAATTGAAGAGTAATGTGCTCTTGTAGACCCTCCCTGGTGTCGAGATGCACCAAAATTCTTGCATATGCCATCATGCTAGTGGAAAGAAAGGCTTTGTCATGGTCTAAGTAAGTGCCTAAGGTGTTGCCAATGCGATGAAATACATCCTTGGACCAGAACTGAAGTGAAAGATCTGGTAATCTCACTTAAAGAGGGCCTGCTCCTAGATGTTCACCCTCTAGATCAAAGAGTGGGTTCCACTTTCACAACAGGATAGGAGCCTGTTCAATGTGCTACGTAGATGAGAGGATCCAGTTAGTGTTCTCAGCTTGAGCAAATCGGAGCACAAACCAACCCTTCACAAAGGCTTGAACGAAAGGATGTCAGCTAGATGATGGCCCCAGACTTCAGCTGCCCATCGCTTCACCCTGGTCGCTGTGTAATTTCTTCCTCGGACTCTGTTGACCAGAACCCTATTTGCAGTCTCCATAGAGTCCCCCAACTAGATGTCCTCTCCCAAATAGAGGATTGATTCTTTAACCTTTGTTCTAATGCACCTCTGCTTCTTATTAGGACAATTCCTTATCTCAAAATGGCATTGAGGGGACCCTCTCGAAGGCTAGGCAGAGGGAGGGTTAGGATTTACAGGTTCCGAGGAGTACCCCACTGGGAAAGCTTCGGAAATCGGAAAAACCAAGGTAAAGCTACCTGAAGGGGGGCCGAGGTAAATATGGCCATTGGGGTCCCTGTTGAAAGACCAGGGTGAGCCGATGGGAGAATATTTGAGCTAGCAGAAGGTGGGTAAGAAGCATAGCCTGAGGATGAGCTAGTCAGATTGGTTCCTTCAGAGCTTGAATACTAGGGTTTGGGCTGGCAGTGGCTTAGGAACGGATGAAAAAGGCAGCCAGGAGGAGGAGAGCACTGGGTGGGTAGCTATCGAGCTTGAAGGGCCAAAAAAAGAGGGCAACATTTCTAATTCATCTGATAGCTCGTTGGAAAATCGATGAAGGATTGACGGGGTTGAACGAGGAGTTGTCCAGATCGGGGTGCCCTCCAAAGGATATTCTGAATAATCTATTAAGTCCTCCATAACTACTCTGACATACCAACGCTAGCTGGCTTCTCGAAAGAAGCTATGCCCGTCACTGTTGCGGATGGGAAGCAAGTGGAAAGAATGGAAGAGGGAGCTTTGGGGAGTGCCTGCCCTTGACAGAGAATGGTGAAAGGGAAAAACGGGGATGGCTGTAAAGGAAACATGAATGGCCCATGGTCAGTACAGAATCCAGGTTAAGGGGGCAGAAAGACTGTCAAAAACTTTAGGTCGCCAGCTTCAGGGAAAACCTAACCCTCGTCTGGTCGCTTCAATTTTATTTATTTATTTTATTTTATTTATTTATTTATTTAATTTAATTTAATTAATTAATTTATTTTTTATTTTATTTTTATTTTTTTATTTTTTTTTTTTTTATTTATTATTTTATTTTTATATTTAATTTATTATTTTTTATTTATTATTTTATTTATTTTTAATTTTTTTTTTTAATTTTTTTTTTTTATTTTTTATTTTTTTATTTTTTATATTTTTAATTTTTTATTTTTTTATTTTATTTTTTCAGTTTGGTTTTGGAATTAGCTTCAGAGAGGAGAAGGGAACCAAGAGGAGAAAGAAAGTAACCAATCAAGGAAAGAAAACGAAGGAAATGATCAAGCAGCTTCAACGAGAATATTTGTAGGTAGCATATTGCATGTCTAATTTGCTAGTTTGTTGTGACATGCATGGTATGTGCATGTTGTTATAGCCATTTTTGGATAGCCATGGTGTGATGGGATTGTTATCGGTTTGAGCTTTGGATTTCCAGATGGTTTTGGAATCTAGGGTGAGGTGGTCTCAGGAAAATTCCCAAATTCCTAGGAATCTATTGATCGGTAATGGCGGGATACATGGTAAAACTTCAGGGTGGAGACATGAAAATTCCTCAAGGATGGTGAAGAAATTATGAGGCATCCGATTCAGTTTTGTGATCTCGACACCGATTTAGATGTGACCATGGTATGGAGAGGGTGGAGGTGGTTTAACCTCTAGATTCCCTTGGTTTTCTTTGGATTGGTTATCCCATGAGATCCCACATTCATGCTTAGAATATGGCACAAGGGTGATTGGATGAAAGAAAGAATTAGTTCAGCCAATCTATGGTCAGGTGGAACAAGGAAGTCCAAAACCCAGTTGGTATTTGCCTATGTTTAATAAAAGTTAATTTTCTCTTGCTTTGGATAAGGAAATATATTGGTTATTATGTGGCTTTAATGGTTGATCCATTATTATTATTTATATGGTTATATGATTGTTATAAGCATGGTTATATGACTATTCCCAGTCATGGTTCTATTCATTTTTTTTCTTGTAACTAAATAAATAATGAATGCAATACCTAATTGATGATATGACAACTAATGTGAGAACATAGAGACCCTTCTTGTTAAACATCAATTAAGTCTTTAGTCCCTTATGTTTAGACTTGCATTCATGACTTGTAAGCTGCATATCTACCAAGTTTTTTCCAAAATGTCAATCCCAGTTGGGAATGGTTAGGTCAAGTCCTGATTCCAGTTATGGTATGTAAGCATTATCTTCATGTCTTTTATGAGTTCTGGAAGTTTCATAGATTTCTGGGTAGAGTCTTAGCCCCAAGCCTAGAAAGTAGCCTTAATTTCCGTAGTCCTTGGCACAAAATGACCATAGTCACATAGATGTAGGCCTATGGGAGCGATTGGGAACCCATAGTCACATGGAGGCCTTAACAAGGGAGCAACTCGGGCTCAAGGTTAGGGAAAAAGTGAGTTGTCTTAGGGGTTGGACACCTGGAGGAGTTGGGTTACTCCTGGAGGTCCTATGGCACCTGAGGGAAGCCAATAAGGTCTTCAGTTATCAACTCCATTTACTTAAAGGTCACCTAGTAGGTTGAGTCATATCATAGTGACCTTCAACTCATGTTTACCCTGGGCAAGCAGGTGAAAGTGGGTAAATGTGGGAGGAGGCAATATAGTGTGGTATTAGAGTGGGTTACACTCTCTTTGGGTCATATATGATACCACAAGGTGGTATCAAAGTATGGTTTCACTCTTTGGATAAGTCTGATGTTGTCAAGGTTATGTTTGTCATGCGCAAGATCAGGGTATACAATTGGTATGATCATGCATGATGTTATTGTGATGTTATGTTATTACACGTATATGCTTATGATTATACATGTACATGCTAATGTGGAATGATCTTGCAGATGAGATAAGCCTCCCCTAAACATCACTTAGGTATGGATTTGATTTTGGTATCTATTTGATTTATCTGACATGGTATCCTTCCAGGAAGAAGAGAATTCAAGATGACAAGCAAAATGGTAGACTAGAATTCTCGTGACTCTCCCTACAGATCAACTGGGCAACAAGGAGAAGAGTATTCTCTTGATATAGTAGATACATTGAGGAGATTGAGGGCAAAGATTAGAAGTTGCAAAGAAGACAATGACATGTTGGTTGAGGCTCAAGAAAAACTTGCAATGGCTCAGGAGAAGCAAGTAGAGGTTAATGCAACAATCGATTAGAGCTTGTTAGAGTTGCAGAGATAGGGACAACTGGGGTCAGTCAAGAGAAGGAATATAAAATTAATGGAGCCTACGGTAACATGTTTCAGTATGGATATAGGTTGGATAGAGGGGACACATTTAGAGGTGGGAGATCACTAGATACACCTGATAGAATGATTGACATGTATGGGAATCATTCTAGTTCCTCATCCAAGAGACATTATTACAGTCATCATTGTCATCATCCTTATAGAGGAGGGAGTATGTGGCTGAGGTGTTCAAGAAGGTGAATCCTCCTACATTTGATGGAGAGATGAAGAAGGCAGAATATGTAGAGGCATGGTTGCTTGGAACGAATAAGTTCTTCAGATTGCATAGCTACTCAGAAAGCATGAAAGCTAAGGTAACCAATTTCAGTCTTAAATGGAAGGCAGATATTTTGTGGGAAATGCGAAGAATGTCAAAGGTATTCAGGAAGAAGACTTGACTTGGGATGAGTTTGAGAAAATCTTCAAGAAGAAGTACTTATCAAAGAGGTACTATGATGATAGAGCTAAGGATTTTTATGAGCTACAGATGGGTTCTATGAAAGAAAATGAGTACACTAGAAGATTCTTGGAGCTGTTGAGGTATGTGCCATATCTCATGGAGGAGAAGTCTAAGATTCAAAGATTAATCAGTGGATTTCCATTAGCATATAGAGACCAGATTGAGCTCGATGAGCCTAGATCATTAGAGGAAGCCATTCATAAATTGAAGCATTGTTATGAGTAGTCAAAGTGAAAAGCTGAGCGTAAGCATGAATTGAAAGGAAATGAGAAAGTCAAAGGAAAATGGCCACTGAAGTAGGAAGACCTAAAGATGCAGATGAGAAAGAAAATGTTGCTCCTTACAAGAAATTCAACGCAGTTGAGAATGGACACGTGTCACAGCCTGGAGATCAGTAGATTAGAGGTGATAATAGAGCACCGTTGCAGTGTTGGATATGTGGAAAAGATCATCGTAAGAAGGATTTTCCATTGTACTAGGGAGGTAGGAATAATATCTATAGTGCCCAAGAGGAGCAGATAGTTGGGGATGTTGGTCGTAGTATTCCTTGGATTTATGCGACTGTGGACACTAGGCAGATGGATCACTAGGCATATATCATTGAGATGGATGATAAGCTTTGTGACTAAGTTATTTCTATTTTTATTGATCCCAGATCTAATTATAGTTATGACTAATCCTGACCTGGTGGATAAGTGTGGCTTGAGAAAATAATTACATGCAGAGTCTTGGTTGGTGCAGTTGGCTACGAGTACGAAGAAGAGATTTCATCATTGTGTAAGAGCTTGTGCATTGGAATTGAATGGTCTGCCTACAACAACACATGTTAATGTACTGCCATTGGGATCATATAGTATGATTTTGGGTATGGATTGATTGTATCTTCATATGAACAAAGTATATTTCTATGACAAAGATATTGAGTGCTTGGATGATAATGGAGAGAAGAGAATCTTGGTGGGGAAGAAGAAGCCTACATCAGTGAGGATGGTCACAACTATGCAAGTTAAGCGTAGTTGTAGGAAAGGGTGTGCGATGTTTGTAGTTCATATTTGTAGTGACAAGGGTAAGGATGTTGAAGATGTAGAAATATTCAAGAGGTACCCTGTATTGCAGCAATTTGAGGATGTGTTTCTAGCAAAGATTTGAGAGTTTCCTCTGCACACAGAAGTATACTTTTCTATTGAGTTGGTACCAAGGGTAGCACCAACAACAAAGACACTTTGTAGGATGAGCACTACAGAATTAGTAGAGTTAAAGTTTCAGTTGAAGGATATGCGTGATAAGAGATACATTAGACCAAGTGTATCGCCTTGGGGTGCACCAGTATTGTGCGTGAAGAATAATGATGGTACTCTTAGATTGTGCATTGATAACAAGTAGTTGAACAAGGTGACGATCAAGAGCATGTACCCATTATCGAGGATTGATGACCTGTTTGATCAGTTAAAGGGAGCAACAATGTTCTCAAATATTGATCTACGATCAGGATGTCATCAGGTACACATCAAAGAAGAGGACATCTATAAGAATGCCTTCAGGACCAGGTATGGGCATTATGAGTTTGTTGTAATTCCATTCGATTTGACTAATGCTCTAGCTACTTCTATGTGTTTGATGAATAGTGTGTTGCATCCTTATTTGGACAAGTTTTTTATTGTATTCATTGATGACATCTTGATATATTCTAAGAATGAGGAAGAGCATGCTGAGTAGTTGGCAACAGTGTTGAGATTTCTAAGAGTGCATCAGTTGTATGCTAATATTAGCAAGTGTAGTTTATTTCAGACAAAAGTACACTACTTGGGACATGTTGTTTCCAAGAAGAGCATAACAGTAGATCCAAATAAGATAAAGGCTATCATGGAATGGGCTGCTCCTAGAAATGTGGAGGAAGTTAGGTCATTCATGGGATTAGCAGGTTACTACATCAGGTTCATCAGAAACTTCTCATGCATTTCATATCCTATTACATCGTTGCAGAGGAAAGGTAAGAAGTTTGAATGGACACAGGGTGTGCAGTTACTTTTGAGTAGTTGAATCAGTTGTTGACAAATGCTCAAGTGTTAGAGATTGCAGATTCAGATAAAGAGTTTGTAGTGTGTATAGATGCTTGCAAGAGAAGATTTGGTGGAGTATTTATGCAGGAGGGACAAGTGATTTGTTATGAGTCTAATAAAATGAATGAGCATGAGAAAAACTACGTGACTCATGATCTTGAGTTGGCATCTATTATTCATGCCTTGAAGATGTGGAGACATTATCTTCTTGGTAGGAGGTTTGCGTTGATGAGTGATCACAGTGGGTTGAGATATTTGTTTGACCAATTGATCTGAATGCAAGGCAAGCCATATGGTTGGCCACTCTTAATGAGTTTGACTTTGAGATTAGGTACATTAAGGGAAAGGAGAACAAGGTTGCAGATGCTCTCAGCAGGAAAGTGCAGTTGAACGATGTTGCAACAGTGAGCTCATATGGGCAAATTTACAGGATCAGGTCTTACAAGCATGAAGCAAAATGACAGGTATAGGGAGCTTATGTATATGTTACAATAGGGTGCAGGTGATCAGGATGTGGATTATCATCTTACAACAGATGGCTTGGTGAGATTTAGGGACAGGATCTATGTGCCAGATAATATTGAACCCAAGAAGCTTATCTTGAGGGAGTTTCATGTAAAACCATATTCAGGTCACCCAGGATATTTGAAGATGTTGAAAATAGTTAAGAAGTACTTCTACTAGCCAAATTTGAAAAAGGAAGTGGAAATGTTCGTGGTGAGATGTTTGGATTGTTAGTAGGTCAAAGAAAAGTTTAAACATCTAGGTGGATTGCTTCAACCTATTCCAATTGTAGAGTGGAAATGGGAGGTAATTTTCATGGATTTCATTATAGGTCTTCTGAGGACATCGAGATAGCATGATTCTATCATGGTTATGGTAGACATGTTGAGCAAGGTAGCTCACTTTATTCTAGTGAAGACTACTTATTTAGCTAGTGAGGTAGCATAGGTCTTCATCAGGGAGATCATGAGATTACATGGTGTTTCGAAGAAGTTTGTGTTGGACATGGATGCCAAGTTCACCTCCAATTTTTGGAAGGAGCTTTTTGTAGGATTGGGGATACAGTTAGCCTTCAACACAACTTATCATCCAGAGACAGATAGAAATATAGAGAGGATCAATAGGATATTGGAGGATATGTTGAGGATATATGTCATGCATCAACAAAGGAGATGGGAGGAGTACCTTACATTGGTTGTGTTTTCATAGAAAAACAATTATCAAGAGCCATTAAGGATGATTTTGTTTGAGGCATTGTATGGGAAGAGTTGTAACACTCTCATCAGCTAGAGAGATCTAGTTAATAGGGTATTTATTGGTCTAGACATGTTGGCAGAGATGGAATAGGAAATGTAGGTTATAAAGAAGAATCTAAAGGAAACACAAGACAAAAAGAAAAGTTATGCAGACCAACAAAGGGAATTTAAGGAGTTTCAGGTTGGGGAGCATGTGTATTTTCACATCTATCCCATGAAGACCTTATTGAGGATTGGATCATGTGCCAAGTTCAAACCATGATATTGTGGGCCTTTCGAGATCCTTGAGAGGATTGGACCAGTGGCCTACATAATTTCACTACCTTCGACAGTGAAAGTCCATGATGTTTTTCATGTTTTGTTGCTTAAAAAATACGTAAAGGATGTTGATCATGTTATTTATCGGTATGTATTGTAGGTTGAGAAAGAAGGAGAATTCCATCTGGAACCCCAATACATATTGCAGTGGAAACATCTCATGCTCTGGAACATAACACTCGAGTAGGTTAAAGTACAGTGGAAGCACTTTGGGCTCGATGAAGCTACATGGGAGATGGCTGATCAGATGCGGACTATGCATGATTCCTTATTTTGTAGTGAAGGAAAATAATTCTTGGTATTTTTACATATTTATGCATGATTTCTATTGTAAATACTGTAATGAGATAAGTTATAAAGCCCAAATAAGTGGTATGGTTGCTATATTGTCATGTTGGCACGATGGTCTTGCTTTTGAACAAGATGTTATTGTAAGTACTACAACGAGTTGGGTGATAAAGCTCCTTAGGTAGTATGTTTTTTATCTTCAGCTATTTTGCTACGTCTAGGTGTGGTTTAACACCAAGGATGGTGTTACCCTAATGGGGAAGGGTCTGTAACAACCCCAAGTTAAAAGTTCATGTAATAAAAGTTAATAAAGGTAAAATAATAACATGTGAAAAAGACACTTACTCCAAGTTGAATGTTGGGCAAAATATCCTAGTGGATATCACTTGTTATGTTTTATGGCTAAGGGAAATTGGAAAAGGAAATGGCTAAGGCCTTGGAAAGGCAAAAAGGTATTTTTAGCACATTATTTATAAAAATAATGGAAATTAGGAGAAAAGGAACGTGAAAGGTCATAGGTTTCATGTGAGGAGGAAAATGAAGGAAAATAATGGGAAATTGAAGAAAATAGAGACCTCATTAATAAAAGGCCTTATGAGGATCAGTTGGTACTTTTTTTTTTTTTTTTTTTTTCTTTTTCAGTTTATTTTTGGTAACTTGAGAGAGGAGAAGAGCAATAAGAGGAGAAATAAAGTAAGCAAGCAAGGAAAATAAAGGAAAAGAAAAGCAAAGAAGGACAAGGAAAACAAAGGAAGGAAAGGATCAAGCAACTTCAACGAGAATAATTGCAGGTAACAGATTGCATGTGTGATTTTGTAGCTAGTTTTGAAATGCATGGTATGTGAATGTTGGCATATGGTTATTTTCTTTAGTTGGCATGGATTTTTTCGGGTTTCGATAGTGGATTTTAGCCTAGTCTTGCCATTTCCGGATAGCCATGGTTGATCGGATTGTTCTTGGTTTGAGATTTGGATTGCGAGATGGTTTTGGAATTTGGGGTGAGGTGGTCTCATGAAAATTCCCAAAGGCCTAGGAATCACTTGAATGGTAATGTTTGGATACACAGTAAAGCCTGAGGGTGGAGATAGGAGAATTCCTCAAGGATAGTGAAGAAATTCTGAGGCATCCAAGCTCAGTTCAATTTTGTGATCTCATAACCGATTTAGGTGTGATCACTATATGGGGAGGGTGGAGGTGGTTTAACCTCTGGACTCCCTTGGTTTTCTTTGAATTGGTCATCCCATGAGATACCACATTCATGGTTGGAATATGGCATGGGGTGATTTGATGAAAGAAAGAACTGGTTCATCCAATCTATGGTCGGGTGGAACATGGAAGTCCCCAACCCGGTCAATATTTGCCTATATTTAATAAAAGCTATGTTTATCTTACTTTGGATAAGGAAATATACTGGTTATTATGTGGCTTTAATGGTTGTTCCCTTATTGTTATTTATTTGGTTATATGCCAATTTTAAGCATGGTTATATGACAGTTTTCAATCATGGCTCTATTCATGATTTTACTTGTAACTGAATAAATAATGAATGCAAGACCTAATTGATGATATGATAGCTAATGTGAGAAGGTAGAGACCCTTCTTATTAAACGTTAGTTAATTTTTTAGTCCTTTATGTTCAGACTTGCATTCATGACCTATAGGTTGCATATCTACCAAGTGTTTTTTCAGGCCAGGAGGTAACTCCACAATGCAAATTGCATTTTTCATTAAGATTTCTCATGGATATATACATGGAGGGAGGGACTCTTGGGCTTCACCTCCCAATGTCTCTTCATATTCCTATTGCCCTTATTTATTATTTACAGTATTTTATATATATTCACCTAATCCCAATGATTAGGTGTCAACATTCCCCCCCTTAATCTGAAGGGATGTTGGTGAGTCCAAGCATCATTCCAAATCTTTCAAACTTTCTCATCCACGCGCTTTGGTGAAGATGTCTGCAATCTACTCATTAGTGGAACAATGGTGTAGATGAATTGTCTTGGATTCAACATGATGTCGAATCAGATGGTATTTTGTATTGATGTGCTTTGTTTGATCATGGAACTTTGGGTTTTTAGACAACTTTATTACATAGGTGTTTTCAATCATGAGTGGAGTTGAATGCACTTGTTTCACCTACAAATATTCCATAATTTTCTTGAGCCACACAATTTCCTTTGTTTCTTTAGCCACTACCACATATTTTTCCTCTGTTGTGGAATCTATTGGAACTGATTGTTCGCATGACCTCCTGGAGACACCTCCTGGTCCAAGATTCATAACATAACATGAAGTAGATAACCCAGTTTCTTTATCTCCATCGAAGTCTAAATTAGAGTATCCAATCAAGCTGAAGTCACCCACCTATGTATACTTGATTCCAAAGCCTTGAGTTTCCTTAAAGTACTTTAGAACGCTTTTTTCAGCAGACCAATGCCCCACACAAGGATTTTGCATAAACTTGGAGAGGATTCCAACAACAAATGAAATGTATGGTATGGTGGTAGTTAGGTAGTTGAGACTTCCTACATGTTGTCTATACTTTGTTGCATCCTCAAATTCTTTTCCTTCAATGGATGTGAGCTTCAAGTTTAGTTCCATTGGATTAGTCAAAGAATTTCACTCAGCCATGCCAAACCTATTCAACAGATCTCCAATGTACTTATTATGAGAGAGGAATATAAACTTCGAATGTTGAGTTACTTCAATACCAAGATAGTAGTGAACATAGCCCAAGTTAGTAATTTCAAAACCTTTCCTCAATCCCTTTTTTATGGATGTAAGGTAGCCCTCATTGTTCCCCGCCATCAAAAGATCATCTACATACACCAAAGGATATACAACTATTTTTCCAACTTTCTTGACAAACAAAGTTTCATCACCAAGATCATAATGTTTGAAGTTGAGTTTCAGAAGTTGCTCAGTTAACTTTTCATACTAGGCTCGTGGTGCTTGCTTGAGGCCATATAAGGATTTCACAAGCTTTCATACTTTGTGTAATTGGCCCTTCACAACAAATCCTTCTAGTTGGGACATAGAAACATTCTCTTTCAGATATCCATTCAAGAAAGCAATTTTTACATCCATTTGATGGAATTTCCAACCATTTTGAGCTGCTAAGGAAAATAGTGTCTAGATGGTAGATCATTTTGTTGTGGGGGAAAAGTATCCTCATAATCGACCCCTTCCTTTTGTGCAAAACCTTTTTCCACAAGCCTGGGTTTTTGCTTGTGAAGTGAGCCATCAACTTTATACTTGTTCTTGTAGACCCACTTGCAACCAATTGGTTTGGTTCCCAATCGAGGATCAACCACCTTCCAAGTTCCATTATTTATCAAGGAATCATACTTCTTTTTCATCGCTTCTTTCCATTCATCATGATAAGCGACTTATTTGAATGAATTTGGTTCAAAATCTATAGACAAATTCAGTTCACAATCATAAGAAACATCCATCTCAACAGGTGAATTAGAATCGTCTACATCACCTCTATTTTTCCTGGTTGAATTTCTTGTTCCTGTCTTTCCAACCTCATAAGGATGAACACTTTCAAGTGTCTTTGTTAGCCATTTTGGAGGACCGTTGTGAGATGGCCCAGATTGCTCAGTTGATTGAGTTGGGACAGAATCAGGATTGAGTCTCCCAATTTTGTCAATCACATCACTCAAAGTATCATCAGTGGCTGGAGCTTCATGTGGCGGAGAGAGTGCTTCAAAAGAAGATTCCACATATTTATCTAGCATAGGAATCCACCCTTCAATATGTGAAATCTGATTATCAAATGCTTGAAACAATTTTGCATGTCCGAATCTATCTAAGCGACCAACTTGCCGCTCAACAACATAATTTCTTAGATTTGGAAGATTCAAGAATTTGCGGACATATAAACCACAGTAAGCCACAGTGCACATATAAACCACAGTAATGTTTATTGCTTTCACATGCATTAATTCTGATGGTAGGCCTGCTACCAATACTTAGTCACTGTTTACCACGAGCCATTTCAAAAAGGAGCACCGCACCACCATCTCAAATTTCCTGGGGCCGAGGCATTGTTTCACATCGCCCAGAGGTCATATTTGGTAACTTCTTTATGCGGGTCCCCGAGATTCAATCCTGAGACACCCACTACACCAAAACCCACACGTTATGGATGCCTATTTCATGGTTAATGCACTGTGCGTTAAGGCATTGGTTCGAATCGCAGACTCGGTAGATTGGAAAAAGAAAATGAGCTTCCGAATTACAAGCGCAGTGTTAAACATATATCAACAGGTGAATTAGAGTGTTAAAGATATGGAGACTGAAAGAAGGCGAGGGGATATACTACCAGCGTCAGCGTATTTTGGATTTAGCTCCAGGAACTTCCGTAGAACTCGATCGGGCGGCGCCACCACTTAGAACGAGCTCTCGGTTCTGTGTGTGATCACAGTAGTCATCGTGCCATTAAGGGCCGTTACCAAATTCACCATTAATCTCTGCGCTATGATAGTCCTGAGCCTCAAAACGGCTCAACAGAGAATCAACCAATGTTATGCGAAAGTGTTAATGCAAGCGTTCAAAGGTGCCCTATACTGATGGACAGAAGGGTATAATGAAAAGAGCAGCATTCAACAGTGATGCTACTGACGGATGGGTGGGGGCAGCGCATTATGGATAGAAATGTTTATGCACAGTGCCTGAGATTCTGTGCCCTCTTTAGTTGAATATGCTCAGAGTCCATAGATAGAATATGTCAGGGCAGCGCAGGTGTGGCAGAGATGCAGGTATGGCAGAACACAGGTATGGAGTTACAAAGACATAAATACTAAACAAGGAACTGACTCTGATACCATGTTGAGGCCAAAACAATCCATCTTCGTCATTGTTCCACAAATGAGCAGATTGTAGACATCTTCACCAAAGCGCTTGGAAGAGAAAAGCTTGAAAGATTCAGAACGATGCTTGGACTCACCAACATCCATTCAGATTAAGGGGGGGAATGTTGACACCTAATCCTCTGCGATTAGGTGAATTTGGAATGTGAACACTCATCAAGAAGATGAACTGAGCAGTCACATTCTTTGTATATAACAATAGCTACCTAATGAAATAAATCGTATCATTTTTCTTCCAAACTGGAGTTACTCCTGGCCTGAAAGTTACATCTCTAGATACAATAAAATTCTTATTAACTTCATCATAGAGACGACATGCTTTGGAGGTATTTGAATACTTATGACTCCTTGCACCAAGTTTGTTTCTTTGTTCCTTTGGTATCAAGGCATAACAGGTGGAACCAAAGACCTTGAGATGCTTTACCGAAGGAATGTGGCCATACCACATTTCATAAGGAGTCTTGTTCCTAATAGCATTGGATGGACATCTATTCTTTACATACACAACACATAGAGTTGCATCATCCCTAAACATCAATTTTACATTCTTGAAAAAATTCATGCAACGTACCATATTTAATATTGTCCACTTCATTCTTTCAGGTACTCCATTCTATTGGGGATTACAAGGCACAGTTGTTTGATGTTTGATCCCATGCTGGAGAAGATAGTTTTCAAATTCATTTGAGGTGTATTCTTTTCCATTATCAGTGTGAATAGAGCCAATATGAGATTGTGTATCATTTTCAATCCATGTATGAAAGTTATTGAATGTTTGAAAAGCATCATATTTTTTCTTCAATAAATAAACCCAACACATTCTGGTGTAGTCATCATATATTTATTTCCATTTGCAAAAGGAATATGAATTGGAACACATAAATATGAATGAATTATTTCAAATTTTCTATGTGCTCTGGAATGTGAATCATGAAAAGATTGTTTGCAATGCTTTCCTGGAATACTTGCATCACATTGCTTAAGTTTCCTAGGAATTGTAGGCAAACCAATAACACCATTTTTATTCAACAAGCGAAGGATGTCATAGTTCAAGTGTCCAAATATAGCATGCCATAAAAGACTTGATGGAAATGTACCTTCATCATAATGAGAACTGTATGAGAAGTTTTGTGCATGCACAGAGGTACCTTGCAGCTTCAGAAGGCTTTCTTCTTCTATCCCCGTCATAACAAGTGAGTGATCTGATGATTTTTTGACCTCAACCTTTCCATAAAACATATGAATGGAGTGTCCTTTCTAGCGTATGTGGACCAAGGACAACGAGTTTCTCCTCAGCTCCAGGAGATATAAAACAACATGTAGAAGAAAGCCTGGAAGATTAGACAATTTGAGCCTGATTGTGCCAAGACCTGATGGCTTGAGTTTTGATTTGTCTACAAAGTATATTGTTCCATCAACATTGTTAGTAAATTATTAAAAAAAGTACCTTATAAAATTCATGTGGCAAGTTGCCCCTGAATCAAGCAACCAATCATTTTTCAAAGAAGTAAGTGAATCATTGAAAAAGTCTTCAGTTACTCCAATATTACAATGTGATGCAACATAGTGAATGTATTCAGGTGCTTTACTTTTATCTTTGTCATTTGTTTTACCTTTGGCTTGATTTATTTCCTGGTCAATTATGTCCCAAGGAAACTTACATGTAGATGCATCATGTCCATCTCTATTGCATCGTATGCAATGAAGATCATACTTTTCTCCTTGAGAGTGTCTTCCCCTCTCCCTCTAAAATTTCTTCTTCCTCTTCCTCTAGAAGAATCTTGAGCATGATTATTCTCTTTATGTGAAAGACACACAACTTCTTCATAAGACTGAGGAGTTGTATTCTTCCCAAAATCCTTCTCTCTCAGCAAAATTCTTCACAAGGGAGTCAAAGGTAATCTCCTTGATGTTTCCACTTGCTTGTAATGACTCAAGATAATTTGAATAAGTGGAATATAGTGCCTTGAAAAAAGATATGAGAAGAATGTCGAGTTTAAAATCAACGTTTTTGATATCATGTATAATAGATCTTACTTCTGATGCTAAAGCAAGAGGACCATAACTTTTCAATTCAAGACTGAACAATTTAATCATCAATTAGACAACTTCAAGTTCAGAGTGTGAGTCATAGAGTTCCTTCAAATTTTGTAAGGCTTCAAAAGCATTTGAAAATAGTGAAATATGGTGACTCACCTCTTCATTTACATATTCTGCAATCAAGGCATAGGCCTTTCTATTCTTGTTTTTGAAAATGGTGATCTCCTTATCTGAGGTGGGCTTTGTTGGTTCATTATCCCCTTCTCCTGCACAAAATCCTTTCCACAACTCATTGAAAATGAGAGTGTGTTTAATTTTCCTTGACCATTCTAAATAGTTCTCTTTCCCAAAGAGAACTACTCCAACTATACAGATCAATGAATGCATTTAAAAATATGTGTACTGCAAAAATATTGCACTTCTAGTGGCAAAAAAAGTACTTCTAGTGGTAATTTCTTGTAAAAAAAAGCACTATGATATATATATATATGACAAAGGTATGATTTGTGGGAGGTGGTATATGGGGGAGGGATTATTTGGGGGGAGGGTTATAGGAGGGGAAGTTAGATGAAGGAAAGGTATATAACATGTATTAAAAACACATGTATTATAATGGATGTATTAAACAACACATGTATTAAAAAGTATATAACGCATGTATTAAAAAGTATTTGAGGTCTGTAACAATGTGGAGGCCAACGGTATGTAGTGGTGTGGAGGCGTTTTACCAACATGGATAGTGTGACTGTGTGGATAACATGGATGGGCCCCAACATGATATGGAGGCAGTGGAGGGGTAGTCAGGTTTGCAACAACGTGGAGGCCAAGGGTGCGGGAGTAAGGACCAAGAGTTAGAGCCAAAAGGTGGAAGGGACGAGGGGTTATATGACATTGTTAGGATATTCCGACACATAGGAAATAATTAAGTACAACTTGGTCTAGTGTATAGTTAGGTAAAGTGTGTTTCTTTAGTATGTACTTTTTGTAACTTACAATCTGATAGTCATGATATGTTCTAGATGTGAAGTGATCCAACGGTTCATTCTCTCCTCGCTATTATTGACGCTTGATCTGTGGATTAACACCCAATTGGTCCATGATCTCTATTTCAAGAGCATGGTGGGTCATTTGTTAGGTGACAATTCATGAGAGAAGCTTATGTAATTTTTCTTTCTTTTACATTTATAAATTGCCTAAAGTGGCCGCGTTGGCTTAGGTTGTGGATTGTTTCCCTCTTTGAGGGTTTTAACCACATCAAGAATATTGGTGTACTGATCCGTGATCTATTTGTGAGCAATTTCTTATGGTTTTTTAATTAAGTAACTTACCCAATAAATTCCTCCATGGTATCAGAGTTATTCAAGCGCCGCATACATTGGTGATCCAAATCCAAAGTCGGTACAACTACATTCGATTGTAGTTTCCTATATCTATAGTTTTTGACTGCTTTTGGGACAAGAGGACTACTCTATTGTGTTAGGAGCATCTATTCTAGTGAGGAACCCCTTTCGTTTCACGTGAAAAGGTTTCCGGTAGCCCTAGCTACGTCATTTTTAAGATTTAGAGATATACAACCTTTATTTGCAGTTATAGCTATTTATCTATATGATTATTTCAGTTTACAGTCATTTATTACTAGATCTTTACCTTTGATTTTTGCTTATGCTCTTTGCCCCACGACTTTGTGCGATTTGGGTAAACCAGAAATAGAAAGAAAGGATTTTTCTCATGCGCATACTCTTTTCTGTTGCGTGCCTTATTGTGATATCAGAAAACTAGAAACATTGAGGAAAATATATAGTTTTCGGCGAAATCTAACTTTAATCCATAAAGCTTGGATTTCTTTGGCGTGTTTGTTTTGGTTTTTCTGGTTTTCTGTTTTGTTTTGTAGGCAGAGAGGGGTTTGTTATCACCAAAAAATTGATCATCTAGTCTAATTTACTAGATGGATCCATGTACACCATGTAAAGGCAATTTTACCATAGTAAAATTGCATTCACTATGAGAAATTACTTAATAAACCACCTTTGTTAAGTAATTTATAGTTAAACCCATGAAGAATAATTAAATAAATCACTATTTATTTGATTTTCTTCTAGGAATAATTAATTTAACCATTGTTTTTTTTACTTCTTTGTCATATTTGACCCAATCATTGAAAAATAAACAGATAAATAATTATTATCTATTTTTATCCAAGAATAATTAAGCAATCACTAATTAATTATTATTCTTTACCAAATTTGACTAAATCCCTTAGAAATAATTAAATAAATCCTTATTTTTGTTATTATTCCTTAACTAATTCCTTGAGATGATAAATAAATCATTTATTTATTTATTATTCTAATAAGTTTTAATACATTCCCTCCTAAACAAATTATAAATATTCAAGTGGTTATTCCAAGAATGGGATCAATAATATTTATTATTGCTCATTATTCGAGGATAACTCAATATTTTGTTATTAATAGAAGGGTTTTCCATTCATTATTCACTTTCGATTATTTTCATTGTTGCACTCGCCGTTGTAACTCTGATTATTTTCATTATCGCACACCATATTTTTTCTCGGCTTTAACATTATAGAGGAGAGAGACTCTACACAAGGTGAAGATGTTTGAAGATAACCAAGAACCCATACCATAGAGGGGGACTGGTAACATTTATTTGTTCCCTTCACAGGTGTTATAATAAAATTATTCTTTACATATCTAGTTTCCATTGGATGATTGGAGTTATTACTCTTTCTTTTTGTTGTTTAACTATGATTGTGGCATAGATCCAGGCTTTGGTAGACTTTGTTTCTATCAGTTTCTACAAATATACAATGTTTAGCAACCATTTATATGGTTGAGATTGTTTGTCATCCACAATCTTAAGTGGATTCTTTTCATACATCATTGAGAAGAAAACACTACAAGAAAATTGGCGACTTCGCTGGGTTTTATACTTTAGATCTAGAAACTTGGGTGACCTTCAGTTTTTAGCTTAGGGT
Source organism: Pinus taeda (assembly GCA_000404065.3). Lineage (NCBI taxonomy): Eukaryota > Viridiplantae > Streptophyta > Pinopsida > Pinales > Pinaceae > Pinus > Pinus taeda. Next base: position 27,476 of record APFE030120536.1, on the reverse strand, counting down.
TTCTTATTTTTTCAATTCTCTTAATGTTTCTTAGTTTTTTAACCCTAGATTTGTTAAATTTCTAACTTCCGCAAGCTTTTTAGTCTTTTCGGCAGGGCACAGGAACTAGCCACGACAAAGGCGACACTTTTTTTATGGGATTTTCCGATCGGGATCCATGGAGTAGAAATAACACTTTTTGGCCCAAAAAGTGTGATATGGATGCCATAGCACACTTAATAGCTCAAAAAGTGTGATCCCTACAGAGAAACAAGTCAGTACCTGCGATTTCTAGATTTTAGGGTTTTTCTCAAATCTGTGTCTGGGTTTTGTAGAGAGCTATCTGCTAGGTTGTTTGACCTTTGTCTCACCCCACCTGTTAGGGTCCTATAATAATGGGATGATTAGTCTTGTAATATTGCACATACTTTTTCTTTCTGCAAAATGTTTTCCCATATTAAAAATAAAAAAATGTAAAGAGGGTAAGTCCTAAAAGAAAAATCAAAGGACTAAAAGAAAAGGATAAAAAAAGGAAATAAAAATGAACCCCACCAAAAAGAGATAAAAAATAGATTCTGAAAGTGATTCAAATTCAAATTCTACTACTTTTTACTTTGCTTTGCAAAATAATATTGTGTGCAGCTTGTCAAAAATGCCACAATCCATGATGGTCAAATATTTTAATTTTGATTCATTCATGCTTTAAATTTCATGCTGATAGATAGAGAATAAAGATCTAGCCAAACTATTTAATCTTGGCAGATCAGTAGTTAGGTAGAGAACAATAATGAGCTCAACAGTTTAATGTGAGCCAGTGGAAAGTCATAAAGTTAGAATTAGACAGTTTGCTTACAAAAGAAAAAGAAATAAAGGGTGAGCAAGCTCAAATGCACCTAGTAAATGAAGAAAAAAATGTTAGGGTAAATGATGGGTAGCCAGAAGTAGTTTACACAAGGCATGGCAAGCATTAATTGGCTCATTTTATATTACTAACTTCCTTCCAAACTCATTTTCCCTTGTAAGAAAATCTCTTCCCTATTCATTTTCCCTTGTTCTAACACATTCCCCTTCTTGATCTTCTCCTTATTATAACCCTTTCCCTTTTCCTAAAGGCCCGTTCCTTAAGGAAATCGGGCCCCATGCAAAAATCCTCCTCGATATTATTTAAATCATCCCTAATGTGTTTCTAACACTCGCTCTCATATTTCCCCAAGACCCCTTTATATTATTTTAACCTATAGTTTTGATATATTTTTCCCCGCTATATAATCCTAACCCCCACTATATTCAACCTTCGCCATATGTATTATACTCCTCCACATACAATATCCTTGGGTCCCACTTCATTTAAACTCTTGCTATCATTTAAACCCCTGCCTATCTATAACCCGGTCCCACACTCTGACTCATATCTCACAACTCTGCCATGCGATAACCCTCCGACCACCCATGTCCATATTCAATAGCCTGCATCCCATATTGCATGCTTCGACATCCAACCTTTAACATCCAAAAAGCACACGAGATTAGCGGTTTTCCCCACTCACCTTTTTCTATGTGGAAGCCCCATGTTGTATCACATCCTCCAAAAGAATACCACTCTACCACTCTAAAGTGGTGCGATAAACCATAATACCACCTCCTTGCATCAGATGAAACCTCCCTACTTAACCCTCGCCCAAAGATTAACCACTGATTGGTTAAAAACAAAAGAAGCTTCCCTTTCCAATCTTTTCACTATTATTCTATTAGCAGTTGCATAAAGGACCTTTGTTGACCTATTCTAAAGCCCTAAAGATCTGCTGGACTATTTTGAGCTGTTTTACAACTAGAATTCAAACTTTACCACTAGAAGACACTGTCGACTCTGAGTTGAAGCACTATAAAGACCATTGAAGCCTTCGAAAGCCTCTGCTGCCCCTAGAGAACCCTTCTGGATACCAAAGATTCATTTTCCAGGTATTCCTGAAGTGATGAAGGCCTGTACTTAAACTTTGCACAACATTTCTAATAAGTTAATCAATTGAACCAATTTAAAAGCCTTGCCAACCTAAAGAAATCCACTGTTGCATTGAAAACCCTTTTTGCAGACTGTATTCACCTTTTCACACTATTCCATAGGTCCTAAGCATACTTCTTAAGCCAGATAGTGATTAATTGAATAAAATAAACAAATCTATGGCTTCCCAAAGCATTTTTGATGCAAAAACCCTGCAAACTCCTCACCTAGATGTTGGCCACCTTCCATTGGCTGATAGAGATTTCCAGATCAAAGATACAGCCTACCCTAGCAATCCATTAAAACTCCACTGCTGGAGCAAAGATAAATTCCTCAACCAGAATGATGATATTCAACTATGGGATTCAAATTTACCCAGATACTTGTTCCCACAGGTATACCAGTTCCGTAAAATCATCCACCTATGCCAACTCTGCTATATCCCAAGTCAAAGAGCCATAGTCTCTCCTAACCATAAAATTTTGTTCACAATCACCGCAGGATCAATAAATGAAATGTTGCAGATCCACCCAAAGCCTAATGAAACCCCATTTTCTATTGAAAACCTAATTTATCTGTACCTGAAGCTGGACCATCTGAAGAGATCAAAAGTTTTTCAGACTTTCCTCCTAGAAAAGGTCCAAGTTCCTATAGACAACTCTCCATATTCTGCCACCATTTTCTCTAAGAGAGCTAGATAGATTGTAACCATGATGTCCTGTATTCTAGGATATACCATTGATGAACATGTATATGAGCCTATACTTGGTTTCCTTTCTATTTTTTGCCCAGGGAACCCTCCAGCTACAATTTTCAATTTTGCCCAATTCTTAGTAGACAGAATCCATGATCAATTGATCAGATTGCCATATGAAAGAGTATTCAAATACTCTTCAGTATTGTTCCATATGTTTCTATACTTATAGTCAGAAAGGTTTACAGTTAACATCCAAAACCTGGACACGAAGAGAAATCCTAGATATGCTATCTTTTGGACACCCTTAATCCAAAAATATTCCACTGTTTTTAGCTACAAGGATTTCATTGATTCATTTGTTCACCCAGTGGTTAACATGCTAAGCAGTAGCAATCAACCTAGGGTTAGTGATGAAATAAAGAAAGTTTTACTGTTGTCCAAACATAGTAGAACATGAGACTGGTATTTATACCAGAACTACACTAAAGTTAGGGTGTATGGATGTTAACTCACTCCATATAAGCTGCCCAAATATCTCCCCATGAGGATATTTTCCCTAGAATATATCAGGCAGATGATAAATTCAGATGATGTGAATTTTGTATCAGCCAGGAAGAAGACATATTTTAAAATAAAAAACCAGCTTGGTCCTTTTATTTGCAATAATAGGGAGGCTGGAGAGGAAGCATAAAGATGTTTACAAGAAATGAAATTCAGTGATAGTCTCAAATGGCAATATGATCCTTTGGGTGTCATAAACAAACTGAGACTCAAGTTTAAATTGAGCCATTTTTTGCGTGAGTCAAAACCAGAGATTGAAAGATATGCCAACCAGTTAGAGTGGTTGGGAAACACCTTACTGGATATGGAGGAGCAGGTGGATACTAGTTCCATTCTACATACTTTAGCCCTACAGGACAGAAATGAAAAAAGGACTAGAGAAGAAGATTCTTGCTCAAACAAAGATACAACAGATAACAAATTTGAAATAATGTATAGTAAAAGAACAAAGCTGAATCTAGTAAATGAGCAAGAAGAAGTAGTTGATACAATTGAGATCATTAATACAGATGATGTAATTAAATAAAATGCACTTCCACCAGTTTCAAAGGAAACTCATCAGCCTTCGACTTCTAGTGCTCAGATCATTAGGAAGCAACATAGTGTTGAAATCTCTTCTTCAAGTGAACCAGTGGACAAAGAAACAAAGATCAAATAAAGATACAAAGATATTAAGGCCAAAAATGAAGAAATAGAAGATGAAATATATTCACAGTACTTAAAGAAGACTCCTGGCGGCCACAACAGATTACTTTTTGCATTTGATTATAAGACAGGAAAAATGCAGATGACCTTTTTGTAGTCCACAATACAACATCCTAACTCAGCAGCAGATTACAAAAAGACAGATTACGAGATTTCTTCCAAAGATGTTCATCCTATAGAACAAATAGAATTTCATAAACAAGGAGGAGAAATGTTATACTCAACTATGACCGACAAAGATATCAGTGCCCAAAAGCTTCCCAATCCTTTGGAAAATGTAGAAGTATAGTTGAAACTAGGAAAAGCATCCTCACAGGCTAAAGATAACATAATTAAATCCCTTGAAGATTTGGTTATTGAAATGGGATATGATCCAAAGAATGTCAAAGGTGCAGAAGAATTCATTAAGAAAAAGAATGCAGACATTGCTGCATTGAAGAAACAACTTAAATTGCCTCCTATTGAACATACACAGACCAAGGAAGCTCTAGAAAATCAAAACAAAAAAAGATGAAATGATGAACCTCATTCTTCAGTTAACTACTCAATTAACATAAATAGAAAATGAGATGGATAAGTTAGTACAGGAGGAAAATGCCAGTAGGGAAATAGTTACTGTCACTACTATTCCTACAGTTACTACAATAGTTCCTTCTACTTCAGCAGTTCCAGTAGCTACAACACTTCCTACTACATCAACAACTGCATCAGTTATAGAATCATCTACACGAGCAATGCATCCAGTGATGAAGCAAGTAAATTAATCAAAGCTATGCAGGATATGTCCATCCAAACTAATGAAATAAATAGACTTAAAGATCAGATAAAAAGTCTAGAGGATGAAAATAATATATTAGAGAAAGAATTGACATTGAAAGAACTACTTGCCCAGAGAAAAGCAACAGTTGTGGGAAAATATCATTAACTCAATTAATGATATTTGGCCTTTTATATAGGTGATATTTGAGCAGAAGGATTTAATTAGGGAAGTAACTGAAGCTATTGAAAAAGTTAAGGAAGAATTTGGTAGCAAACCAGAGGAGGCCGATGAAATCATTAAAGTTTCTTAATTCCAAGGAAAAACAAGAATCACAACAGATTGGCATAAGTGACAGGATTGAAACAATTCTAGAAGTAAAGAAAGTAATCACCAAGACGAACTTGATGATGCAAATTGAAGACAAGTGTCAAAACATGGAGCTTGCAATAACCAGATTTATGGTGAAATTTGATGTTTTGAGGGAGAAAGGTCTGCCTAATCCATTGGTTATCAATGATAGATTGATGAGGCATGAAGACTACGATAAGAAAATCAGAGAAGTGGCACTGGAGCAAGCAAACAATTCAGCCATGAAAGGGATTCCAACAGGGAAAGTGCTATATCAAACTTTTTAGAATCTCTTTTACCTCTAGCATAAGGTAAAATATATCTTTATCAACAAAACTAAATTTTCTAAATACAAAAAGGCTGATGAGATCTTCAGAAGAATGGTAAAGATAAAATTACCAGATGCAGAGACTTGGGAAAAGTTGAATGACTTACTGTGAAAATGAAAGGTAAGACAGTGAAAATAGAGCAGTTAAGAGTAGTCAAGGTAAAACAATAAAGGGTAATAGATCAGTTAAGTCAAAGAGTCTTAGATGAAAGACAAAGTTTAAAGGTAAAAGGCAGAGTAAAATCACAACCAACGTAGAGGAATAGAAAAAGAGAGAAAGCAGCAAAAGATCAAAACAACAAACAACAAAATCAGTAAAAGCAGGGACAACTAGGCTTTGGTCTCCTAGGTGTCTCTATCTTCTTGCCTGAAGATATTTCTTTTTCCTTGAATAATTCCTAAATCAGTTTAGGATATTTTGTACTATTTTTTGTATAAATACTTCACAATTTGAAGTATAGAGTGTGGATTTCTTAATATTTCTATAGTGGAACTCATTTACAACCTGAGGGTTTATTGTACCATTTTCAAGTCAATGGACTGGACAAGTAATAAAGGCATTGCATTACAGGATTCATGTGTTGGGCAACTTCAGTGAAGTATCTTTCAATTGTTTAAATTGTTATTTTCTTAAGTATTCCATAAACTTGTGTGGTTTCCAAATTAAATGTTATAACAGGAAAATTATTACAGAATATGTTTAATTACACCCTGTCTTGAGCTGTTATTCATTTTGATGTTTTCTTCTGATATTCAGAGTAGGGAATTATTCATTGCTCCATAGTTTCAACTGACCTCTTTCATTTCCCTCATTATCTGGTTTAAGGAACCCTTAACTGCTCCTTGGTCCTGATTGAAACTCATTTCACCATCTTAGCCCTAAAAGATTTATTGTTGCTTAGCTGCCTTGCCCTGTGGACACTTCCTTTAGAACTTGATTTAGTCCTGTTTTCTTGACTTTTTGACTCCATAGCCCAATGGAAAATAGATAGTCTCCTATCCATCTAAGTCAGTAATTCCACCAACAAATCAAATCAAAACCCAATCAAGTTTAAATAACTAGCCTAAAATCAATTAACTCAACAAAGTTAAATTATTAAGAGAGAGCCCTCTCTGAGCATTAGGAAGGCTAGATCCTGATCTCAAAAGTAGGTTTGTGGTAACCTCTATTATTTCTTTAAACACAACATAACAATCCTAGAGGAAATTTTGGAGTGATAACATAGTGGCGACCATATTGGCGAAATCAATCATCACTTTAATAAAAATTAAAGGAAATCCTAAATCCCGTCTTTCCACCTTAAGGCCATTTTAGGTTTGTCAAAAAGTTTCATTTAAAAAAATAAAATATTTAAAATTATAGCCTCCAAAAGAACATACTATACCAGGGCACATCCAGATCCAAAACCTGCTATAATTGTTGATAATCCAGACAAAATCTTAAGAAAAAACAACATAGTAGAAAGTCAAGAAAGCACTAGTCAGCTAATCAAAGCAAATTCACTTCCTAAAGAGTTGTCAAACTTAGAGGATTTTCAATTTGATTAATCATTTGAGCATTCTTTGTTTTGTACCAAATCTAAAAATTCAATCCATGATACTGTAATAGACCCTACTTTTATTCAATTTATTGAATCAAAGAAAAATACTATACATCCTGATTTAGATCAACATGTTCTAGACACTTTTGACAAACTTGATGTTTTAACCTCAACTTTGATAAGGCACATAGACGAAGCCTATTTTCAACAGTTAGTTGAATTAGCTACCCTAATTGTTGCTACTCCTAAGCCTTCTACCATTCCTTCAGAGTCTGTAAATTCATCTTTATTTAGTACCACCTCATCTATTACTTCCACTACACTTCATTCCATGGAATCATTCATCCCCAAGACTCCTCTTCAGCCTAGAGTTTTATTTTAATCTCCAAATAGTTCAAATTCATCTTCTAGCACTTCAAGCTCTTCTGCAATCACTTCAAGTTCATCTTCAAGAACTACCACTTTACCTCCTAGCTTAGCTAGAATCTTAGCCAAGGTCGCCGATATGATTCTTTGACATTACCAGCTCAAGTACATGTCATGTCCCAAGACTACCAGAGTAAAATCTTTCAGGTTGATGGTACTTGTCAATACACTACAAAACAACATGTAAATAAAATGAATGATTATTTTGAATTACATGGAATTGATGAAGAAGATGTATAGATGAGATTATTTGCACAAGCACTGGCAAGATATGTCAAGAAATGGTTTAAATCTCTACCTGCTGGTCATATTGCTGATTTAACTATTTTCCATAGATTGTTTATCAATGTTTTACAAATATTGTCTGAATATGAAAACATTAGAAGAGCTCCTAATGAATTTGTTCAACACTATTGTACTAGATTTAACATTATTTATAATGCAATCCCTACAAATATCAAATGTCCACCAGACTTGGCACTAATCAAATTTCCCGATCGTTTTGATACTGATATGTCTTACCAATTGAGAGAAAGAAACCCTCCAACTTTAGAATAAATGTAGAGTGATGCAGTTAGTGTATAAGCTAACTTGTTGGCTAAAAGAGCTAGAATGATGAATGAGAGGAGAGATACCATTAAGGAAGTACCATCCACTTCAGATGTTAAGATATATGCTTTGGCTAAAAGTTTAGAAAAGTTAATGGATAGATTAGAGAATATGGAAAGATAATGTCAGTGGGAAAACCAACAAGGACCTCAAATCAGAAACCCTTACTTTAGGAAAAATCCTAATACTGGAAAATCAAAAGAAAGTACACCCAATCAACAAATTAGGCCACCTTTCTAGGAAAATTATGTTGAAGGTTCACAACAGCGTAGAGAAGACCACAACACCTAGATAAACTTGATGGGAGTAAACAATGAAGATGCCATTTTTCTTACCCAGGAAGAACAAGAATTATACATGTTACAACAATTACAATTAGAATCTGGAGAATCCTTTGACTTTAAACAAGGCTCTGAATCTGCTATCAATGAAGTTCACAAGCAATATAGCCTTAGAAGCAAAAAAAACACAGAAGTTCCTACTAAACAATCAGTCCAAACCCAAACTAAGAAAATAGCAGAAGCTCCTATAACCAAAGTTCTACAAATTCTACCTAGAGGAACTCAGGAGGCTTCTAGCCAAAAAATGTAGACATAACTGCAACTGAAACTCAAACTTCAACTGTTACTCAAACTATTCCAAACAAGTAAATTGAAAGAAAAATTGATGATACACAAACTGAATTACCAAGTGTTGGTAAAGAAGACAAAAACACACAAACCCAAATTGCTAAAGATGAAATCATTCAAGTAGGCAAAACTCAAATGCCATTCAATGTTAGGTCCCTATAATACTAGTGGTTACCCCATTACTATTGTAGTTGTATCCCTTATTAATATTGTTGTGCCCCTATTGTCCCCATATTGTTATTAGTGTGCCCCATAAAATCCCTCTATTGTTATTTTTGTGGCTTTATATTATTATTGTTAGGTCAGCAGGGTTATATGTGACTCCTTAGACTCCTATATATAGAAAGAAGGTTTTGTCATTTGAATCATCCAAGAATTGTTCATTTGCGTAATGTAAAGGAGGTTTCTCCCTTGAAGAGGCTAAATTCTGAGGCGTTCAACTATCTTTTCTATCTTTTTGTGATCTGGTTTCATAACATTTGGTATCAAAGCATTGGATTCTAGGGTTTTGCTGCTCCAAATAGGCCATCATGGAATTTTCACTATAACTTTTTTCTGCGACTTTTCAGAAGCTAAACAAAAACCCATTTGAGATGAATTCGTATTGAACCTTGGGTCCGAATGTTAGAGCTTTTCAGGCTATATTTACAGAGATATGATCTGAGGAAGTTGGTCTTTTTGTAGACTCCTGAATTGCATTCCAAACAGGTGATCTGGGGAAAATAATCATAAATTTCTCTCTAAGCATCGGATTGAAATTTCATAAGAAGGTGTAGAAAGAGGATACATTTTAGTTTCTTGTACATAGTTTTTAGAGAAAACGGTTGAAATAGTGACTCGTGGCACGTCGTACAAGTTCGCTCTACTGAACTAGTCTATAATCAGGCCACTGTGGGAGATTTGGCATAACTCTTCCCTGGAGAATCCAATTTGGATCAAACTAGTGGCATTGGAAAGAGGACACAGAGGACTACCGTAGGCCGTAATTTTAGAACTAGATAATATGAAATTACAAAGATACATCAGATTCAATATCAAGCTCCTACAAAGTGAAAAAAGGTGTGTAGTTTTTTATTTTTTATTTTTGCATAAGCTTGGTTTGAAAAATTAGTTTGAAGGAATTCAAAGGGCATAGTAAAGAATTATTATCAATAATTG
>APFE030120536.1:475-10600 GCA_000404065.3 Pinus taeda | reverse complement strand
AATCTGATGGGCAAACTGAGATAGTAAACAAATGTTTGGAAGGATATCTTCGTTGCTTTGTATCTGATAAACACACACAATGGGTCAAATGGTTGCCTCTGGCTGAATGGTGGTATAACACTTCCTTCCATATAGCAACAAAAAATGACCCCATTTATGGCACTTTATGGGTATCAGCCACCATCCATCACATCATATTTAAGAGAAAATTCTAAGGTTCAAGCAGTGGAAAATCACATCAAACATCAACAACAAGTCCTCCAACTCTTAAAGGATAACCTCGTGTTGGCACAGAATATAATGAAACAACAAGCAGATCAACATCGCAGCGAAAGAAGTTTTGATGTAGGTGATTGGGTATTCCTATGGCTACAGCCATATAAACAAGTGTCCCTCAAGCAAGCTAAGAAGGATAATAAATTATCACCAAAGTATTATGGTCCGTACAAGGTGTTGCAAAAGATTGGTACAATGGCATACAAATTGGAGCTTCCTGTAGTTTCTCGAGTGCACCCAGTTTTCCATGTTTCATGTTTAAAGAAGGTTATAGGCGACAAGTTCCCAGTTCAAACAATATTGCCAGAGCTTGACGAGGAAGGAAAAATTATATTGGAACCAGAAGCAGTCACAGAAACAAGAACTCAACAGCTACAAAATCGATCAATTTCGGAGTATGTCATCAAGTGGAAGAACTTATCCACTGAAGATTCCACATGGGAGGATGAGAATTTTATACAGAAGCATCCAGAACTACTCAAGCGTTGAGGACAACACTTTTTTGAAGGAGAGGGGCATGTTAGGTCCCTATAATACTAGTGATTATCCCATTACTACTGTAGTTGTATCCCTTATTAATATTGTTGTGCCCCTATTGTCCCCATATTGTTATTACTGTGCCCCATAGAATCCCTCTATTGTTATTTTTGTGGCTTTATATTATTATTGTTAGGTTGACAGGGTTATATTGTGACTCCTTAGACTCCTATATATAGAAAGGAGGTTTTGTCATTTGAATCATCCAAGAATTGTTCATTTGTGTAATGTAAAGGAGGTTGCTCCCTCGAAGAGGCTGAATTCTAAGGCGTTCAACTATCTTTTCTATCTTTTTGTGAGCTGGTTTCATAACATTCAATATCAAAATTGAGATAGCCAAATTGAAAATACCAGTTCATTTAATAAAGCTGGTGAAAAATGAATCTTACAAAGAACAAATTATTGAAACACTTGACATAGGTGAAGGCGAAGATGGTGTAAACCTTAATGATGATCAACCTGAGTTATTATTTGGTCCTGAAGTGAATGACAAACATCAACAAGGGGGTATTCATCCATTTTACATTAGCTTAAACGTTCATGAAAAAATCCTACGTAATGCTATGATAGATTCAGGAGAATCTAATAACCTAATGCCTAAAGCAATCATGGAAAGATTAAACTTAGACATCACTAGACCCTACAAGGACCTGTTTTCATTTTATTCTAGTCAAGTCAAATGCCTAGGCTTGATAAAAGATCTATGTGTAACTATAGTCCAATGCTCGACAAAAAGTATTGTTATGGACATAGTAGTTGCTGATATTCCACCTAAATATGGTATGTTGTTATCTTGCTCATGGGGAGCAAAATTACAAGGATCTCTATAATTAGACATGTCATATGCTACTATTTGTGTATTTGGACAACAAAGAAAGCTTTACAGAGAAACCTTGATGAAAAACATGGTAAGTAGTTTAGAAAGACCATAGAATTACCCTATTTATTTCATGCATTCTGATTTGGACTCATTTATCTTGTATAATTCAGACAATGGCAAAGATGAATCCACAACTTTAGAAGAAAAACATAAAGAACATGACATTGGTAATATATTTCATGAATCTAGGTGGCACCTAGATTTTGATGGTTCAGTGAATAGATTAGGAGCAGGTGTACGAGTTTGGGTTCATAACATGGAAAATAATCATTTTGAAGGTCACGCCTTAAGATTAAACTATAAATGTACAAATAGCATGGAAGAGTATGGAGCTTTAATCTTAGGATTTCAAATTGTAAGAAACTTTGGTGCCAAGAGAGTTTCTATCATGGGAGACTCGAAATTGATCATAAAACAAATTAAAGGAGAGTATTATGTGAATAATCCTAGACTTAGCCAATACAGAGAAGTTGTTCCAGATCTGAATAAAGAACCTCTTGAAATTGATTTTGCTATTATTCTTAGGAAACAGAACATGCAAGCTCACAGTTTGGCTGCTTTTGCTAGCACTTGCAGATTACCTTTTCAGCTCAATCACTAGTACATTGCAAAGGTACTTGACACAGGCCGGTTATACCTAATAATTTGAAATATTGACAGATTTTTTCACAAGAATCTCAAATCTATAATTTTAAGAATGCTCAGGGAGAATTCTAGAATTGTAACATAGATATTGATTGTACAGTAGATGACATCATAAATAGTGAGATAAATATAAATGTTGTAGATATAAATACCCACTAAATTCACTAAATTAGAAATAGGTAACTTAGAAAAAGTAGAAATAGAAGAAATAGTCATTGATGATTCTGAGATTTTAAACCTTAAAAGTAACTTTTTGCCTAAGGGATTAGCCCCATTAGAAGATTTGTTTGATTCAAATGATGTAGCTAGAAAACCAAAAATGGAGCCTTGAAGATCTGACATAAAAGAATGTAATATAGGAACATAAGAAAAACCTAATCTTATTAAATTATCTAAAGCATTATCTCCAGCTGAAAAGCTGAAATACATAAGTCTGTTTAAATAATTTCAAGATGTCTTTGCCTAGAATTATGAAGACCTCAAATCTTATGACACTAGCATTATTCAACATAAAATACCCATCAAAGAAGATCAAAAACCCTTTAAACAAAAGCTTAGGAGGATTAATCCAGTTCTTATGCCATTGATTGAAAAATAAGTAAAAAGGATGTATGAGGCACAAATCAAAACACTTATTAGGTATTCAGATTGGGTTTCTAGCTTAGTTCCTTTTAGGAAAAAGAGAGGGGAAATTAGACTCTGCGTTGATTTCCGAAACTGAAACAAAGTTTCACTAAAATATAACTATCCTCTCCCCAAAATGGACCATATTTTACAGAAGGTGGTAGGATAATCTAGAATCTCATTACTTAATGGGTTTTCTAGATACAACCAAATCTTAGTTCAACCAGAGGAGCAAGGAAAGATTGCATTTACCACTCCCTTGGGTGCTTTCTTGTATTTGAAAATTAATTTTGGACTAATTAATGGAGTAGCTACCTTTCAAAGAGATATGGATATAGCTTTTTCCGAAGAGATTCATGACTTTTTAGTCATTTATCTAGATGATTTAACAGTATTCTCCAAAATAGACAATGAACATCTAGATCATTTGAGAAGAGTTTTTATTAAATGTACAAAATTTGGCATTTATTTGAATCCCAGAAAGACACTCTTTGGACTAGAAGAAGGTAAACTCTTAGGACACATAATTTGAAAAGAGGGCATTAGAATTGATCTAGCTAGAATAGAAGCAATCCTAAACATCAACCATCCTAGGAACATTAAAGAATTGCAATCATTCTTAGGTAAAATAATTTTTCTTAGAAGATTCATTTTCTAATCTATCATAACTAATTAGATATTTGAATAACATGTTGAAAGAGGATTCAACACTTAAGTGGACAATAGAGGCTAAGCAGTCTTTTGAACCAATCAAAGAAGCCCTTACTAAAACACCTATCCTCATAAGTCCTAATTTCAACAAAGAATTCATAATTTTTTCATTTTCTTTAGAAAACACTATTGCAGCAATCTTGTTGCAAAAGAATGATGAGGGTTATGAACAACCCATCACCTTCTTCAGTAAAGGTTTGAGAGATGCTACATTAAAGTATAACATAATGCAAAAAATGCTCTTGCTTTAGTGAAAACCATAAATGATTTCAGAGTATATATTCTGCACTCTCACATAATAGCACATGTTCCAAACTCAATTATAAAGGACATTCTAACTTAGAATGGGCCTGATGGAAAAAGAGGCAAATGGGTTGCCACTAGAATATGACATTGAGATCAAGCTTACAAGATAGGTTAAAGGACGAGGTTTAGCCAAACTCATGGCTGGATCGAAGTGTCGAGCCTTAGACATAAATTTCATTACTGCTATAGATGATCAAGAAGAGATGGTGATTACACAAATCAGTGAAGCTTTCATAGATTCACCCTCGTATGCATTCATTATTTTTGTTTTACTCAACCTACAAGCTCCTCCTAGTCTATCTAGAACTAAAAGTAGATTCCTAAAGATGAAAGCAATTAAATATTGTATCTTAGAAATGTTTTATTTTGGAAAGATAATGGTGGAATTTTGTTAAATTGTTTATTAAAAGATGAAGCTAACAAAGTCATGTAGGAATTTTATGTAGGAGATTGTGGGGGACACCTATATTGGAAAACAACTACTGATAATATTTTAAGGGCAGGTTTTTACTGGTCAACCCTTTTTGCAAATCTCAGAAAATATGTGACCTCCTATTAAAAAAGCCAAATATTTGAAGGCAACAAGAAACTCTTACCATTACCTATTAAACCCATCTCCATAGAAATGCCTTTTCAACAATGGGGTTTAGACTTCATTGGGGAAATTCACCCACCCTCCTCAACCCAACATAAATGGATTTTGACAGCCACTGATTAATTTACTAAGTGGGTAGAAGCTATCCCTTCTAGACAAGCCACATATTTTGTCATCATTTCATTCCTTGAGAGTAACATCCTTTCTAGATTTGGATGCCCACAAAAGCTCATCACTGATAATGCTGCTACTTTCAAATCAAAGAAAATGATAAAATTTTGTAACTAATACCACATTACCCTTGGCCATTCCATGACCTATTACCCTCAAGGTAATGGACTTGCAGAATGCTCAAACAAAAGCCTTATTAATATCATCAGGAAACTATTAGAAGACAAAAAGAAGACCTGGAACAAAAAGTTGGTTAATGCCTTATGGGCAGACATACTAACTACAAAAAAGTCCATTGGTACATCTCCTTATCAACTAGCATATGGAATGGATGCTGTCTTTCCATCGTGTTTAGGATTACCGGTGATGAAGATGATCCAAGGACTGCAGTTACAATCCAGTGATATCCAAAGGAGGATAAATTAGGGAATACATTTGCAACAAACCAGGGAAGAAGCCTATGACAAATCCCAAGTGATCCAAGATAAAATAAAAAATATTTTTGACAAGAAAACCAAAGCTGATGATTTTTACATAGGTGACAAAGTACTCAAATGGCATTCCAGAAGAGAAGAAAAGGGTAAACATGGTAAATTTTATTTCCTATGGCAAGGTCCTTACATCATTTATGGTTACAGAGGTAACAATGCATTTTTCTTGAAGCAGTCAGATGGAACAGATCTAGCAGGTGGACTAGTCAATGATAGAATGCTGAAACATTACCTTTCCCCATATTAACATCAGTTCATTTGTTTACTTTTCTCATTGTACATAAAATTTTTAAGTTTAGATTGGATTGGATGATTACCTTTTGAGGTTGAAGCTCGAAGAGAAGGCCCTAAGCTTTGAAAGGTGTAGCACCATAGGTATGAATAAAGAAGACCACAGAAAACTAGTTACAAGGCAAGCACAGTCAATGTTTCATAGGCTACTGATCTTAAAGTTCTTGAAATTTCACCAGGAAATGCCATCCTCATGTGGAGCCACTGTTAGGGTCCTTTATAGTAGGATTAATAATTTTGAATTGACTATGATTAGTCTTGTAATATTGCACATACTTTTTCTTTCTACAATTTTTTTTCCCATATTAAAAATAAAAAAATTAAAGAGGGTGAAGTCCTAAAAGAAAAATCAAAGGACAAAAAGAAAAGGATAAAAAAAGAAAATAAAATATGAACCCCACCAAAAAGAGATAAAAAGTAGATTCTGAAAGTGATGCAAATTCAAATGCCACTACTTTTTAATTTGCTTTGCAAAATAAGATTGTGTGCAGCTTGTCAAAAATGCCACAAGCCATGATGGTCAAAAAGTTTAATCTTGATTCATTTATGCTGATAGATAGAGAATAAAGATCTAGCCAAACTGTTTAATATTGGCAGATCAGTAGTTAGGTAGAGAATTATAATGAACTCAGTAGTTTAATATGAGCCATTGGAAAATCATAAGGTTATAATTACATAGTTTTCTTACAAAAAAGAAAGAAATAAAGGGTCAGCTGAAGAAAAAATGTTAGGGTAAATGATGGGCAGGCAGAAGTATGTTGCGCAAGGCATGGAGAACATCAATTGGCTCATTTTATATTACTAACTTCCTTCCAAACTCATTTTCTATTGTAAGAAAACCCCATCCCTATTCATTTTCCCTTGTTCTAACACATTCCCCTTCTTGATTTTCCCCTTCTTCTAACCCTTTCCCTTTCCTAAAAACCCTTTCCCTAAGGTAGTTGGTCCCCATGCGAAATCCCCCCCGATATTATTTAACTCATCTCTAATGTGTTTCTAACACTCGCTCTCATATTTCCCCAAGACCCATTTATATTATTTTAACCTATAATTTTGATATATTTTTTCCCACTATATAATCCTAACCCCCACTATATTAAACCTTCGCAATATGTATTATACTCCTCTGCATACAATATCCCTGGGTGCCACTTCATTTAAACTCCTGCTATCATTTAAACCTCTACCTATCTATAGCTCGACCCCACACCCCGACTCATCCCTCGCAAGTGTGCCATGCGATAACCCTCCAATCACCCACCTCCATATCCAATGGCCCGCATCCCATATCGCGTGCTTCGATGTCCGACCTTTAACATCCCAAAAGCATGCGATATTAGTGGTTTTCACCACTCGTCTTTTTGCTATGTCGCAGCCCCACATTATATCATGTCCTCCAAAATAATACCACTCTACCACTCTAAAGCGGTGCGATTAACCGTAAAACCGCCTCCTCGCGTCAGATGAAACTGCCCTGCTTAACCCTGTGCCCAAAGATTAACCACTGATTAGTTAAAAACAAAAGAAGCTGCCCTTTCCAATATTTTCACTATTATTCTGTTAGCGGTTGCAGAAAGAACCTCTGCCGAGCTATTCTAAAGCCCTAAAGATTTGCTGGACTATTGTGAGTAGTTTTACAACCAGAATTCAAACTTTACCACCAGAAGACGCTGCCGACTCTAAGTTGAAGCACTATAAACATAATTGAAGCCTCAAAAAGCCTCCGCTGCCCCCAGAGAACCCTTCTACATACCAAAGCTTCATTTTCCAGGTATTCCTGAAGTGTCGAAGGCTTGTACTTAAAATTTGCACAAAATTTCTAATAAGTTAATCAATTGAACCAATTTAAAAGCCTTGCCGACCTAAAGAAAGCCACTGTTGCATTTGAAACCCTTTTTTCAAGAGTGTATTCACCTTTTCACACTATTCCAGAGGTCCTAAGCATACTTCTTAAGTCATATAGTGATTAATTGAATAAAATAAACAAATATATGGCTTCCAAAAACATTCTAGATGCGAAACCCCTGAAAACTCCTCACCTGGATGTTGTCCACCTCCCATTGGTCGATAGATATTTCCAGATCAAAGGTACAACCTACCCTACCAATCTGTTAAAACTCCACTACTGGAGCAAGGATAAATTCCTCAACCATAATGATGATATTCAACTATGGGAGTCAAATTTACCCAAATAATTGTTCCCACAGGTATACCAATTCCCTGAAATCATCCACATGTGCCAATTCTGCTATATCCCAAGTCAAAGATCCATAGTATCTCCTAACCAACAAATTTTGTTCATAATCACTGTAGGATCAATAAATGAAATGTTGCATATATAGCCAAAGCCCAATGAAACCCCATTTTCTATTGAAAACATAATTGATCTGTACCTGAAGTTGGACCATCCCAAGAGATCCCAAAATTTTTAGACTTTCCTCCTAGAAAAAGTCCAAGTTCCTACAAACAACCCTCCATATTCTGCCACCATTTTCTCTGAGAGAGCCAAACAGATTGTAACCATGATGTCCTGTAATCTAGGATATACCATTGATGAACATGTAGTTGAGCCTATACTTGGTTTCCTTTCTATTTTTTGCCTTGGAAACCCTCCAACTACAGTTTTCAATTTTGCCCAATTCTTAGCAGACAGAATCCATGATCAATTGATTAGATTTCCAAATGAAAGAATATTCAAATACTCTTCTGTATTATTCCATATGTTTCAAATGGAAGTATGACCCTTTGGGTGTTTTAAACAAACTGAGACTCAAGTTTAAATTGAGCCCTTTTTTGCATGATTCCAAGCCAAAGATTGAAAGATATGCCAACTAGTCGGAGTGGTTGGGAAACACCTTACAAGATATTGAGGAGCAGGTGGATACTAGTTCCATTCTACATACTGTAGCCCTATAGGACAAAAATCCAAAATTGAATAGAGAAGAAGGTTCTTGCTCAAAAAATGATACAACATATAACAAATTTGAAATAGTGTATGTAGAAATTTATGAATAATATGACACTTATTCAACTGAGATTATCCTGATTATACACTATTGCGGAATACATGCATAATACATAATCTCATCTACATTGATCATCAATTTAGCAGTATTCAGAAACAACACATGCGCACATAGAAGCATCAAACACATGTATCAACATAGTATGTATCTCGGGGAAAGCATCTCGCTAAAAACCCCAAACTATATATATTATATATATATATAATATATATATATATATTATATATATATATATATATATATAATATATATAGATGATTGAGAAAATGTAACAAACATAGTACAATACTCCTCACCAATACTCAGTACTATCTGCACCTGTTACACACAATACAACTCAGATCTGATCTCCAAATCTCCTCCGTTGCTTGCCTGCCTCCACTGCACAATCCTGCAAGAACAATAATTGATAACCAAACTCGTTTCAAGTTATTTTTACCTTGGAAAATCACTCACACTGGAAATCACGTGAGCACAGGCTATATTCATTTGTTCTTGGCCACAATTCTCATTGGCATAACTCAATCCCACTGATTGTGCAAGATCTCATGCACAACTACAGTCACAACTGATAGCAATCTCAATCTCTAACACTTGTCTCCACTGAACTGTACATGCACTAAGTTAACTGATGTATTCTTTAGTTGCATTATGAGTTAATAATTAGTGAATTAATTAACAACTAATTCATACAACTCATCACTTAGTCTATTTGCCAGTTAGACTAAATACAACCAGTTCAACCAAGTCAAACTGAACACAACTCCATCAACTCCACCTCTAGCTCCACTAAACTCAACCAGTTGAGTTCTAACTGAAGTCCTGCATGCAATAGGTAACCACATGATTCCTTCTGTCAGCTGCATGTGCCAAACCTGTAGCTCCAACTGAGGTGCTCCAAGAGAATAAGATAAAGTTTATAGTCTAAATATTATTAGGAGCTAATAATATTTGACTGCTCTATATTTAGAATTGACAGTGTCACCATTGTTGTCTAAAAATAAAATTCCATCTATTTTTTCCAACTTGACCAATCATCCATAAACAACATCCTGCAACTCATAGACATGATCCATATGTCTAAAAATAGACATAGTCTAAAAATAGTCTTTGCACCATAATTTGCTTGCGAGCCCACTTAGTGAAGGCAAATCCTTTCCACTAAGCTCCATCATCTTGTTGCATTCTCAACACTCCCTCTCAACAATATATGGATTATCAGCAACCCCTATCCTGCCTCGGTGGTATTCGAATTTGCTCCTGGTGAGCGCCTTCGTCAAGATATCAACATCCTGACCCTCCGTTGGAATGTATGAAAGTAACATGATTCTCCGCTGCACACAATCTCTGATATGATGGTACCTGATGTCAATATGCTTAGATCTATCATGAAATACAGGATTTGTCGAGAGTTTAATGCAACTCTGGTTATCACAGTAAATCACTGTGCTGTTAGATTTCCAATCCCAGGAAATAATGAAGGAGGCCCAAGTCCTTCATCTCAAACTCCTTAGCAAGATCATCCTTGCATGAAAGTATCAACAGCTCATCACCCGTTAGAATCAAATCATC
>APFE030120531.1:150881-179609 GCA_000404065.3 Pinus taeda | reverse complement strand
CCCCCCCCCCCCTTCGCTGTGTTGATTGTGTAGCAGGGGAGGGGGGTCATAGGGGGTTTGAGGTGTACCTGTAACCCCACTTTATGGGGTCCAGGGCAGCGCTTTGGAAAATTTTGGCTTTGGACCCTATGTTAGGTTGGGCGGACCAACTTGTGGTTTTGTGCATGATTTTCGCACATGTTTTTGGACGCGATGGTTTTCGGTCCATGGTTTTGGACATGATGGTTTTCGTTCCATGGTATTAGATGTTTCAGCATGTATAAATATGTATTGTAACACTGAAAGGAACATAATGAAAAATCAAGCTGGTAGTCCCAGTTTTGGGATCTAGGGGAAAATTTCTGTGTATATGTGTTTTATGTGTTATGCTCTCACATTGTTTATTTTATATGTTTTAGAATTCATATGAAAGTAATTTCTGTACGGGGTTAAAACCTACAACATACTAGACACTCATGGAAGGGAAGAAAGCTCCGAATTTTCACCTCGAACTTGCATTATTATGCCACCTGGGACACATATGTGTTCCTTCAAATGAGCGTGCCAAGATGATTTGGGAGGCGCACTATAGTCAATTCGTTGGACATTTCGGAGTAGAGAAAATAGTGGCAGTATTGAAGAAGTAATTTTATTGGCCGAAAATTCGTCATGATGTTGGGAAGTACATTAGATCTTGCACTGCCTATGCCATTTCCAAACCAACCATCCAGAAACAATGCCTATGCACTTCTCTACCTCCTCCTAGTACACCTTGGGAATCCATCTCCATGGATTACATGTCGAGCCTTATTTCTACTAAGCATGACAACGACTATGTCTTCATGGTCATCGATAGATTCTCTAATTTGGCCATCATGGCAGCCTGCAAGAAGAGTATCAAAGCAGAGGCCACTACTAAGCTCTTCTTTGAGAAAGTGTGGATACACTTTGATATCCCACAGTCCATTATCTCAGATTGGGACAACATATTCCTAAGTGTATTTTGGTCAAGTCTTTGGTCGATGTTGGGTACCAAACTTACTAAGTCCACGGCGTTCCACCCCCAAACTAATGGCCAAACAAAGGTCATCAACAGGATGATCATACACATTCTACGCATGTACAACTCGAAGCATACATTCACATGGGATTAAAGCCTCCCCTATGTCCAACAGAGCTACAATCGAGCTTTCCATAGTCAACTAGCCATAGCCCCTTTTAGGTAGGGCTAGGATTTCAGTTATTATGTCCCATTGATGTGGCCATACCATTTGCAGCTACTCAGGCAGATTCGACTCATGTTTAGTCTGAAGTCGATAGGGTTAACAAATTCATCGAGCACATTCAACACATCTACCAATAGGTCCATGATATATTGGATAGATCCAATGCTAAGTACAAGTAGTGCCATGATCAACATCAAGTGTCACACAAGTTCTAGGTGGGTTATAAAGTTTAGCTACATTTGTAGAAGGAGCACCTCGTTAAACCCCACCACAAGCTTCGCCCACTCTGATATGGGTCATATACTATCACCAAGTCTGTAGGGGATAATGTCTTCGAGCTTAGCATCCCATCATTCTTTGGTCGGCACCCAGTGTTCAATGTAGATAGCCTTCAACCATACTTTCCACCATTGTTGGACACATCTAACATTGCAGAATAACTCACACCAACAGAGCTAAACCTAGACTGTATGGAATAGGCCACAATTGATCAACTCATGGACATGCAAATCAAGAACACTCACCAACAAAGGATCCAGCTATATTGAGTTGTCAAATTAGGCCAAATCCTTCACCAAGGAAAGTGGTTCACCATGGATTAGGTTCAACAGAAATCTCCTCACTTCATGGAGGCTCTACACACAATGGGGACCATTTCTTCCTAAGGAGGGAGAACTAATCCAGGTGGATAGTGGTGGCCACCCACCTATTCTACCTATACCTCAAGTCGATTTCATATGTTTCCTTTTTTATTTCAGCATTTATTATTTTTAGCATTTTTTTGGGTCCTAAACTTCCAGAGTAGTTTTGACCCCCTAAACAATGTTATTTTGAGGTCTACAACAAGCCTAGAACCATTGGCAGGGGCTTGCAGCAAGTCCTTTAGTACTTGGAGAGACCTTTCCAACAAGGTATCGTACGCACCAAACAAAGATAATATGTCCAAGTTATGACCATGGGAAGTTGGTTGCCCAACTAACCCCAACGAGGCCCACAAACTCTTGTTGTTACATCTCTTAGGGTTAGGGTTTTGATTGTTTAGGATTTTCCCTTGTTGTTCAATAATAAATAGGCCATTGAGACTCATTGTAACATAGTTCAGAGGCATGTAGCTGCCACATATCTTCTCAGAGATAAGCTACCATCACCCGAGATAGTTTATTTCCATTTTGTTTGTAAGCATATTTCAGTATTTTGATTTTAATGAAATGAAATGTTATTTTTGTTGCATCTTCCAGACCAAGAGGTAACTCCTCAAATCAATTCATTCATCTTCATTCAGGTTGGTCTTTATTATATACATCAGGGAGAGACTGTTCATTTCATCTCCCAGTGACTCTTCATATTTTCTATTTTTTATTTACATCAATTTCAGTTATTCACCCAATCCTGATGATTAGGTGTCAATATTCCCCTTAATCTACAATTTTGACTTCGGTTCTTAAGAAAACGTATAGGGCGAGTTGGGCGGCGAGTGAACCAGGAAACATGACAGTTAGGAAGAAGTGCGAAGTAAGGTTGGCCCATGAATTCCCATGAACTAATTTCCCACCAAGGGGTCTGATAATGTTTTTTAGAAAATTGACTAAATTAATGTTTATGTGTTAAAATTTGATTTATAATTGATCAATTATGCAACATGGTATGAACAAGTGATAATATGTTCTTTTCATTTATGAGCTAATGATTTGTGTTGATTGGTTTTCATAGCAGGGTGGATGCCCATACTCTGGGTTTGTGAGGTGCCTAGTCGGCCATGGAGCATTGTGTGCTAGGTACGCACATGCTGGGAATGCTAGGGCGCCCACCCGGTAGGGGCACCCATGCGACGAGTCGGTGGGTCAGCTGACTTAGAAAGGGGCACCCACACAAAATAAGTAAGGTCGACCCATGACTACCCATGAATAAATTTCCCACAAGGGGGTCTCATAATGATTTTTAGAAAATTGACTAAATTAATGTTTAGTTGTTAAAAGTAAATTTATAATTGATTGATGATGTAGCATGGTACTAACAAATGACAATATATATTTTGTTTATGGATTCCTGAATTTCTGGCTAGAGGTGAGGAAGCAGATAGCGGGAGTGCGAACAATGATCAGCACAGACATTGGCAGACAGAGCGCCCCATGAAGGGCGGTAGAGGAGGGGGCTCCACTCCCTCCTACAAAGAGTTCGTGGCCAGCAGAGGCAAGAAGCCTCTAGAAAGTGCTAGGGGAACAGTGATTAAGGGAAAAATAATTACGGAAGAGGAAATAAAAGAACCCATAGATAAGGATCAATATGACACAAAAGACAAAGAGGTAGAAGACAAAACATAGGGAACTAAAGACAAGAAAAGCAAGGGACCTTGCAAACCCAAAGCAGTTATAACTCCCAGGGTTATTTTAAATAATCCAAAGCTGCAGGCGCACAGGGAGCACATGGGGACATATGCCATCATCTGTAAGTTCATGGGACTATGGCCCACTGAAAAATCTTTACAGTCATGGATTAAATACCACTGGAAACCTAGAGGAAGCATAGATCTTCATCTCGGGTCTAAGGGATTCTTTACGGTGGTGTTCACAAATATTGAAGACAAGGATAGAATATTTGAAGGAGGGCCTTACTTCTATGCTGCTGCAGGGCTCTACATGAGACCATGGATGATGAACTTTTTTCCAGAAAGGGAAACTTTTACTTCAGTACCAGCCTGGGTAAGGCTCTATTCTCTACCTCTTGATTACTAGAAAAATGAATCCTTAGCGGCCATAGGCAATAAATTAGGTCACTATGTTAAAGCCTCTGAAGCCACTAGAAGGGGAAAATATACTTCCTTTGCTAGGATATGTCTGGAAATGGATCTATCAGGAGCTCTACTGGATGAGGTGATCTTGGAAGTTTTTGATGAAGAATGGGTGCAAACAGTAGATTATGAGCATATTCCGTTCAAATGTCGCAAATGCCATGAACATGGACATCTTTTCAGAGACTGTCTGCTCAACAAAGACATAAATAAAAGAAAAATCAACACAATGAAAGAATTAGATAGCTTCCAAAAAGAGGTTAGTTGAAGTAAAGGAGGTAAAAGAGGACCGAAAAATCAGCAGCGCGAAGGACAACAGTTCAGGCAGAATAGTTTCCAGGTGCTTCAGGAAGAGGAAGAGATTACTAAAGAAGATCAAGTAATGGAAGGCAGTTTTGTAGAAAAGGAGAGGGAAGAAAACGTGGAACAGACACAAAATATTGAGTACCAGAAGGAAGCCACTATGAGTGACACTGAGCAAGAAATGGATCAAGAAATGACCCAGAATGATACAGACCCAGAGGATCATGAACTACTAGAGATTCTTGACAAAGCAAACCTAGACCTGGAAGGATTCTTGAGGAAGGGAACTATGGGGGGAGTGGATTTTCTACCTCAAGAAGAACCCAGTAGAATACAATAGCTATTCCTATGGAAAATGCAGTCTGAGAAGCTAGAGCGAGGGAACAACATAGATAAGCAGGAAAACTGAGGTGTGAAAACAATGAAAAACACTCTGGGACTAACTAATAGAAACCTAGACAAGAAAAGGGTTAGGAAAAATCAAACTGAAATCTTGATGGAGTGTGGAAAGTTGATGACTGATTCAGGTAAGATGAAAGATCTAGCCAGCTACTCCTTTACAAATCTTTAATAATTAAGTTGACATCTTGGAATATTAGGGGTCGAGGTAGTAAGAGAAAGCAGAGAATGCTTAGTAACATAATGAAACAGGAAATGTCGGATATAATGTTCATCCAACAAATGAAATGTTCCATTCAAAAGGTAAGACAAATTCATAGAAAATGGCTCAACATCTATGAGTTTCTTGAATTAAAAGCAGAGAATACAGCAGGGGGCATACTCACTCTATGGAATCCCCACAAAATAGGCATTCTGGATGCTGAGGAATACAGAAATTATTTATCGATTGTTATTCAACCGGTCAGAGTAATGGAAACCTTTCTGGTCACAAATGTTTATGGTCCTCAAAGAATAGATGACAAACTTAGGTTTCTAGACACCTTGGTGGATCTCAGGGACAGACATGCAGATATACCCTGGATCATGGGAGGGGATTTCAACATGATCAAATCTCTTTCTGAGAAAAAAGGAGGTACAAGATCTTTAAGTAAAGACTCTACAGCTTTCCAAACCTTTTCTGACAATATAAATCTTGTTGACACTAATCGGAATATTGGCCTCTTTACTTGGAACAATAGGAGGGGAGGAGAATCCCTTGTAGCCTCAAAGCTAAACAGATTCTTTATCTCTGAGAATCTTATGATGAATGGTAAATAGGTAATAGCTCGAGTTCTTCCCTTTGGAGGCTCATACCACTGGCCAATTCAATTGGAAATCATGGGTATAGGCACTCCTAGGAACAAACCTTTCAAATCTGAAAATATCTGGTTGTCACACCCAGACTTCACAAGCAACATTGAAAAATGGTGGTCAGAAGACTTGCAGATTCAGGGGACCACAATGTATCTTCTTCACAAAAGACTAAAGCACATCAAGCTCCGGCTTAAGGAATGGAACAAGAAGGATTTCGATAATATTTTTGAAGAAAAGAGAGCAGTTGAAAACAAAATGGAGGTTCTCAACCAAGCTCTAATCAAGGAAGGCTTTGATAAATATATCAGTGATCAAGCGGATAAACATTTTCATGAATGGGAGAAACCATGTAAAAAAGAGGAAACATTTTGGAAACAAAAGTCCAGAGTTCAATGGCTCAAAGAAGGAAAGTGTAACACTAGGTTTTTTCATAGAACCACTATGGCCAATAGATCTCACAACAGAATCTCTTCGATCAAGGATGAAGGAGGGGAACTCCAGATTTCCCATGATGCTATAGAATCTATGTTAATCCACCACTTCCAAGGTATAACATAGGAGAACAATTCGGATAGAGAGGAATCCATCAGGGCAGTAACTAATAATGTACTGAAACTGGTGTCCAGAGAGGACAATTTCAACCTTAATAGACCAGTAATGGAAGGGGAGCTAAGTGAATTCCTCAAAGACATGCAGAATGTAGAAATTTTGAATAATATAACACTTATTCATAGATATTATCGTGATTATACACTATTTGTGGAATGCATGCATAATACATAACCTCCTCTACCATTGATCATCAATTTGCGGCATTAAAAACAATCGCATGTGCACATTGAAAAATCAATCACACATATCAACACAGTATGTAATGGGGAAAGCATACAGCTGAAAACCCCAAACTATCAATATATTATAATGGTAGAGAACATGTAACAATACATAGTACAATACTCCTCACAAGTACTCAGTACTATCTCCACCTGCTACACACAAACTAGCTCAGATCTGAAAAAGCCACAGGTTCAAATCTCCTCCACTGTTTGCCTACCTCTACTGCACAATCCAAGTTGAGAATGGATCTGATCCAAGTTCAAATTCCCTTGGCTTGTATTACAAAATCCTCATTGGAAATATCAATCAATGATTGTGCAAATATCATGCACAGCTATAGTCACAACTGATAGTAGTCTCACCCTTTCACCCACCTCTATTTCTTTTCTCCACTGAATTGTCCATGCACTGAGTTAAATGATGTATTCTTTAGTTGATTTATGAGTTAATAATTAGTGAATTAATTAATAATTAATTCACACCACTCATCACTAGTGTATTTGTCAGTTAGACTAAATAAAACTAGTTCAACTAAGTCAAACTGAACACAACTCCAACTCCTCAATCAACTCCACCAAACTCAATCACTTGAGTTCTAACTGAAGTCCATCATGCAATAGCTCAACTAACCCATAGAAAAAGTGTATTTCTTTCTGGCAGTTGCATGTGCCACATCCGTAGCTCGAACTGAAGTCTTGCAAGAGTATAAGATAATGTTTATAGTCCAAATATTATTAAGAGCTAATAATATTCGACTATTCTATTTTTAGGCTGGCAATCTAAAAATAGACTCTGCCCGTATGTCTAAAAATAGAAGTCCATCTATTTTTACCAACATGACCAATCATCCATAAATAGCATCCTACAACTCATAGACCATGATCCATGTGTCTAAAAATAGACATAGTCTAAAAATAGACTTTGCGCCAAAAATAGCCTGTGGGCCCACTTAGTGAAGGCGACTTCTTTTCACTAAGCTCCATCATCTTGTTGCATTTTCAACATGTACTAGATTATGAAAGACAAAGTATGATCACTAAAGTGCATGGAGGATTTGCTGGAGGAAATTATGTGGGAAGAGCGACTGCGCAGAAGATCCTAAGAGCTAGGCTATGGTGTCCAACTCTAGACAAAGATTCCAAGGAATATTTTAGGGCAATGTGATGTTTGTTAAAGGCCCAGGAAGCCATCGTGGAGGGATGAATTTCCTCTAAAACTGCAAGTATCATTACAGACATTTGACAAATGGGCAATAGATTTTGTCAAACCTATTCAGCCACCAGGAAAAATGACAGGAGTGCGCTACATCATCACGACGATATAATACTTGACCAAGTGGGCTGAGGCGCAACCCGTAAAATATTTCAGCATAGCTATAGCTACGAAGTTTATATTTGAGTACATATTCTCTAATTTTGGTTGTCCTAAGATTTTAATGAGCGACAAGGGTTCACATTTCTTGAATGAAATGGCTGTTGCTTTGCTAGAAGAATTCCAAATGTATCATCAAAAGAGCATGCTATACCACCCTCAAGCAAATGGGACAATTGAAGCTTTCAGTAAGATCCTAGAGAATGCATTAACGAAGATCTATAGCATGAATGGGAATTATTGGGATGTGTGCATACCAGTTGTTCTTAGGGCGTATAGAACTACCAGTAATAAATTGAATGGACAAAGACCAATTCGATTGGTTTATGGGCAAGAAGTGATGATGCCAATGGAATACATAGTGCCTAGTTTGAGGATTTTTGTTGTCACAAAGATAGCAGATTGGGATATAATGGATGAACACCTTGCACAAATACTTGAGTTAGAAGAAGATCAAATATTGACAGGTTTCCATTAGTAGGTGCATAAGGCTAGAGAAAAGGTGTGGCATTATCACCACATTAAGCAAAGAGCCTTTAAAAATGAAAATTTAGTACTTCTATATAACAGCAAGTTTACTAAGTTCCCAGGAAAGTTTCAGATGCATTGGCTAGAACCATAAATCATCAAGGAGATAATGAAGAGGGGAGCAATTCAACTTGGGAAGCTAAATGGGGAGCTATGTTTAGGAAGAATCAATGTGATCTAGTTGAAATTGTACACGGGCAATCTTGCCCTTGCACGATGAGTATATGGATGTAGGAAAGTCTTACTACTTCAGGCAGTTGGAAGGAAATACGAAACTATAAACCACTCTGGGTTGCGTGATGGTTAGGAGAATGGTGTTGATGGGAGCTGCGTTGATAGAGCTGCGCTAGCAAGTTGGGTCCCACTCAGCCTAGCTAGAAAGTGACGATTGAAAACATTGTAGGTGATTATATGGCTATTTTTCCGTTAAAGGTAGCGAGGGTAAAGCATTTAAGGAGTATATCTTTGGAAATTTGTTGCCAAAATAGCATTAATGGGGGAGATCTAGAGGGAATCAATGGATTTGAATTCAAAAAGGGCTATAGATACAACATCCCACTCCCCATTCGAACACTTTTCTTCTAGAGAGATTGTCTTGATATTTTGTGCCTAAGTGTGAGCATAGATGATTGTTGTATGTCTGGATTAGATTGGCAAGAAGTAGAGAAGGAGTTTTCGTAGAAGGGGCTTAGGTTTGAGGAAGATTTGCTTGAGTGGCAGAATAAAATATTCTAGAAGAGCCTTGAAAAGATCACTACAACACCACCAGTCCCGACCATAGTGCCTAGGTCATCGAGGCCTAAACCTACTGCCTCTACACTAGGAGAAAGAAAGTAGAAGAAACCACAGCAAGCCCCGGTTCAGCAATCGTCATGAAGAAACCCAACTAATATTAGACAAAAGGGTCATATAGATAAAAATAAGTAGATGATTGAGCCCTTATATCTGGATGAAGAAGAGTTGACTATGGGGATAATAAACATTGGCGCAGAGGGTGCAGAGTGAACTACTCGACTACCACCATATGTACCCCCTAGGAAATCCACTGCTAAAGTGACTAAGGACCCAGACTCATTGAAATATAAGGTATTCATGCCATTGCTACTAGAGGAAGTACCTCTTGAGGGTGAACTGTTGGGTCGGGTACCATTTCTAAAGATGGAGGATTGGATTTTGGGTGACCATGCGAAGTTTCCACAGTTATAACCAAATAAATTCTTGAAATCATTCTACTATGAAGAGGTGGGTGTCACATGGCTTGAGCCATGAAGTGGGCAGCTAAAATTAAGCATGCGAGGTTGCTCAATATGTTATATGTCCCATAGTTTAGCCGTGATATAATTAATATCATATGTGTGCATCAATTGTTGATGCTTGTTCATGATGGTTTCCTTTGGTTGGGAGGGCCCATTGTAATTGACGATATGTTGGTCCAAAGAATCACCACACTACCTTATCAAGGCGTGACCCTCATAGACACTTTTCTGGGGAATTCGTAGGAGAAGAAGCTTACAAATGATATGAAAATTGACTTCGGGTTGGTGAAGAAGTCATGAGGCTATGCCATTAGCTCTATCTCATATGGAGTTGTGCAGTTTGCTGCATAGATTTTGGTAGGAAAAATAATGTGGAAGTGTTGCACTAATGAAGTGTCTACACTAGTGGTATCTTTAACTACACAGTGCATCTAAGGGGTCCAATTCAATTAGGAAAAGTACCTTTACCATGAATTCCAAGAGGATTGTCATGAATCCCAGGAGGATGGAAAGGTGTTCCACTACGCATGGTTACTTCTAGTGATCCTGTTGGTAGCATGGACGATGCCTCAGGATAGCCAATTCCCAACACTGGATCCTGACTTGTGCGAGGATGAAAAATTCATCTCGTCGTGGACAACAAAGGATTTGAACCTTATCATTGAAACAAATATGTTTTGGGTATTATTCGAGTCAAATTTGTAGATCGTGATCAACCAACGACCATGGTTGTCAGCCAACCGACATGCGTAGTACAAAAATATAGCAGATTTTCACAATTTGTCTATACGTGCGAAGAAGGATGTCATGGGAACATGACACAAGTTTCCATATTTAGTCGCAAAGGAAAATATTATGGGGGTCATTAGCAAATGCTCGAGGGATTGGCTCACCCGATATGGTGAAGTTGCAGGAACAAGGGAGGCAACAGAAGGCAAAACAGGGAAAAGAGCAACTACGACAAAGGCCATGAAAGATAGGAAGAAAGAAGCACAAAAGGCTTCTAAGAAAGAGAAAGAAGCACATAAGGAAAAGGCTTCTACGATAGAGAAGGTAGCCCAAAAGGAAAAGGCTATGCAAGTAGCAATATCACAGGTGACTATTGACCTTGAAGAACCTGAGACGGAGCACACAAATGTTGACATAGAAACTGCATATAAAGAGGAATGGGGGGAAAACCCCTATGTCGGATCAAAGGACTTAGATTCTCCCTTCAGGATCAAGAAAAGACAAAAGTGTAGTTTGACTAGGCCACAGAAGAATAAAAAATAAAACAAGACTGTGGGTACCGAACCATTGGCCCTTAAGGAGGGGGATATTGATGAAATCAATGATGTTGTCTACTTTGCCACAGAAAATATATGGGGCACATCGAGGACCAGTACAAGCAGGTACTAGACAAAGTGTAGCAGGGCCTAAAAGAATTTTAGTTCCAGCCATGAGTGATCCATGTGAGCGTGGTGCAAGCAAGCATGGGTCAAGCGAGCATGAGTCAGGCGAGTGGGACATCAAAGGTAGAACTGACTTTAGACCTCCCCACAGTGATGCTACCAGATGGTTCCTTGCATGTTGAAACAACTGAGGATTAGGCCAGGATGATGTATATGACCAACATGAGTATCAACCTTGCAGAAATGCCTATCCAGACTTTGCATGAGCTAAATCAAAGAATTTCATATCAGCTCCATGTCCAGGAGAAATGAGATTTATTGATTATCGAAGAGGTAAAGACTAATAATCAACAGATTTTTGAAAGGAAAGTGCAGGCCCTACAAGCCTGCGATGAGGTGATGCAGTGAAATTAACAGTTAAAGGTAGCCCTTATCCAAGCGTGCAGTGAGATCCCTGAGCTCAAAATTCAAGCCGAGATGGCCTCTGCGGATAAAATTCATAAATTAGATGCTACAGTGAAGGCATCCAAGGAGGAAATTGGAAAGGTACAGTTTGAGGTGCAGTTACAGATTTTAGAGCTTCAACTGAAGCTGCAACCAACCACACCTTTAGAGGTTAGAAAGAAGTGTGAGGTTTTTGTTAAAGAAGATATAACTACTCTAGCCACTGCATTCAAAGACTACAAGCAATTACTTGATCAAAAAATGGAGATGTGGACCCCGTTGTAGGAGGACCCACACTTGCACATGATCAAAGTTGATATCTGTGAAAAGCAACTGTAGTTTGATGAGATTAGGGCAATACTACGGACCTTAGCACCTATGCAGAGGTTCACCATACTCCAAGAAGGGAAATTCAAATAGACCCAGATTGATGAGCTGCATCGAATAGCCTCTATCATTTCCTGAAGGACGCAACCATGAGTTGATGAAGTAAGCCAACTATCCCAGATTGTCCATAGCAAATTAAAATCTTTTCATAAGACACAAAGAACCATGGGCCTTGCAGTCGAAGGTCCAACAATGGATAAATTGGTTGAAGAAGTTTCCCAGGCCACCGTGCAGGGAACAACATATATTCAAGTGTTGAAGATAGAATTTAGTGGCCTGCATGCAAATGTTCAGGCAACACCAGTAGAGTGACTCGGGACGAGTAATGACTTTGTGTTAGGGGCCTATTGGAATGGGACCTCTGGGTCAAATTTTGTTAAGTTTCGTTAAATTTATTATAAAGTCTCTACATTTTGAGTAGAGGAGCACGAATAGAACAGGTCAATAGGAGTCAAAGGGGCTTTATGAAGGTCAAAGCCCCTTAGTTTGTTAAAGTTAATTTGTTTTGAGATCTACCCATGGTTTGCAGACCATGGTATTGTAATGAAGAAGAATATAAAAGGGACTCATAGAAGAGTCATAAGGGAAAGAATAGTGAAGTACATGATTTGAGTCTGATTTTATCTATTTTGTATCTAGGCGAAGGGGAAAGCTCCAACAACTATGTGTGTGAAGACACTAGTAAGTCTGCAACTGAGTGTGTGGGCCCCTACAGCTATGTGCGCAGGGTTGGAAAGACTTGTATTTGAAGATCTAAAGCATAATAAAAGACTTATTTTGAAGAACTATTTTTGCATCTACGTATTACTATTTTATCTTCAAATTTATTGTATTTATGATCTATTGAATCCATTTAATCAGGAAAAATACTTAATGAATTCGCGAAGACATAGATCTATTTATTTCTATGGCGTTATGCATGTTTAGCACAATCGACGAAGGACATAACCCTGTTAATTGTTATTTATTGTAAGTTTTGGGTTTCAAGGGTTAGGGTTTGTGAAGGTCAAGGTAAAGCCCTAGATCTGCAGAAAACACATCACATAGCCTTATGGATAGATAAACTTGGTTCTATCATCCCCCAATACCACCTCGGGGGAGACTGTAGCCTGCGCTACACGAGTTGTTGCTGAAAGGGCCAGTAGTGTAGGGTTTTTTTGGTTAGCACAGCTAACTCTAAACATGGGTCCAAGGCCTCACTAGCCAACAATTACAATACATATATATACATGTTGAAGCATTCATAAACCCCAATCCATTAACCCTGTATTAGAACATAACGTAGTTCCCTTAACTAGATCTACAAAATACCATGGGAAGAAAACCATCATGCCCAAAACCATGTGAAAAATTCATGCAAAAAACCATGGGTATGTCCACCCACCATCTTTAGGTATGCCCTAGACCTTGTGCAAGGGGAATAGAGGCCCCCTATAAACCCCCCAACAGGGGGGGTTGCTTCCCCCTCTGTGACCCCCCTCCTACACTCGACACAATGAACAGGGGGGTTGTTTCCCCCCTGCGCATGCAACTGGTCGTGGAAAGAATATAACACACCCAACAGGGATGATCTTTTCGGTAGGGTCCTCCTGTTGCTACCAGGGTCCAATAAAAACATAGTTGGGCTTAGTCACATGCCATGTTTACCTGATGCCTCTTGCTTGATGCATCCCTTGCACGCTTCTTGAAATATTATGGGTTATGGTCCACCAATATGACATCACAATGACATAATCTATTCTACTTGTCGACCTATGATAGGTGACGCGTGTCACTCAAAAGTAGGCCCTTTGAGTGACAAAAAATGTTAAATTTGGCTACTACATGTCCACCTCTGATTTGCTTATGATGACATCACCTATGACCAATTAAACACTATCACCTATCTTATTAGAGAGGAGAGAGAAAGGGTCCCCAAGAAATTTATTTTGCAAGAAATTTCTATATTAACATTTAAAAAAAATGACCAGGTTCATGAAATAGTCCCTCAACACCACTCCATTGTGGTTTTTAGTACTTGGAGGGTAGGTCCCGAGATGTTTCTTCGTCGTCGATATGTGAAGTTGATGGTTTGGGGAATCATCTCTTGTGACCTCTAAGCCTGACAAGATTATCATCTAAAGGAACGTCAGAATGTTGCCACATGTGTGTGTTGCCTATCTCCTAGTGCTTCCACTTTTATGTGCCTTATGAAAATCTCCAAGGTGCGTGTGCCACGGTAAGTATGTTGGGATGGTGTCACCACCTAGCATCATCCTACTACATTTTTCCTAATGTTAAGACTTTTGTGCAATAACCATTCCACTAGGGTATTATCGTTGGGTGGGCTCCACCAATTCCTAATAGAAATGCCCCCTACTATTATGTTATGCATCCATGTCTTCTTGGTCCTTTGTTTATTCACTCCACTATGCTTTGCTGACAAGTTTGGTACTTCTGTCAACTTTGGCTATGCACCAAAGCTCCTCCATCCACCTTTTAAGTCTGTTAACTTTGACTAAAGGTCTCGAATCTTTGACTGACTCTATTTTTTGAACAAGGATTCCATTTTCAAAATTTCACATATCACTGGAAATCTCTTTCAGATCTCTTTCTATCTTAATGGGTTTGACCTATGTTTGAGGAAATTTTATACACCAAAATTGACTCCAATTTTTAACACAATTACTACTACCATGTTGCTTCTTAAATTTCTTTTACACCTATGCCATTTGTTTCATCAATGGACACCTTTTTTTTATCACCCTGTTGACATCAATGACAACATATTTACAAAATTATCCCCCTTTGGAATTGATGGCAACACCAAGATCAAAAAAAACATCCTTAGGAGATATTATTATCTCTTCGGTGTATTGCTCACCCTGAGATGTACTTCTCTTTTATGCTTCTACTATCATGATGTTGTTGATGATACTGCCCTTGTTGTGGATGAATTACTAACACCTATTGTATTACTCTTTTCTTTATCATTATTATCTCTCACCCTTTATTTGGTTTTATCACCATGTATCTCTCCGCCTTTGACATCAATGGAAAAGACAAAAACATGCTCCCTCTATCACAGTACACCTTCTCTCAACAATCATTCTCTATCATGTGGATCTCTTGAAATTGGAAGCTTCATCTTCATATTCTGAAAATACAAAAAATCCTTTCTTCCTCTTGATGGAAGAGTTAGTAAAGGGAGGAAAGACGAATAACTCCTGGTCTTTGCTTCAAATACTCAAATTCTTCACTGGGAATTGTGTTTGTGAAAATATCAACAACTTCCTCTTTGGTAATAACATACTCTAGTTTCACAATCTGATTTGCAACATGCTCCCTCAAGAAATTATACTTGATTGGAATATCCTTTATCTTGATGTGAAAATTAGATTCTTGTACATGCTTATGGACCCTGTGTTCTTAGAAATGATGGGTATTAGTTGATCATAAAACAATTGTACATTATGTAAGGTTTTCTTCATCCACAGTAGTTGAGTGCAACAAGAACTTGTTGCAACATATTCTTCTTCAATTGTAGATAAGGAAATGGAAGTTTGCTTCTTGTTCAACCATGAGGCTAGATAGTCTCCAAGAAAGAAAGAAACACCACTTGTACTCTTTCAATCATCTCCATCACTTTCACAATCAACATTAGTATAGATAGTGAATGATTTTTTTTTACCTCTAGGGTACCACAGTCCATACTTCACTATTTCTCTGAGATATCTAAGAATCCTCTTGGGTGCCAGTAGATGGATTTTTCTGGGAGGTTCTTGAAATATTCGAACTATAGCAACATCCTACATGATGTATGGTCTTTATGTTGTCAAATATAAGAGGATTCCAATAATGGATCTATATAAATTTTGGTCTACTATTGGAGATTCATCCATCTTGCTAAGATTGAAACCTATCACCATTGGAGTGCTCACTAAAGAGCATTATTCCATGCCAAAATTATTCAACACTTCTTTGAGATACTTGTTTTGACATATAAAAGCTCCTTTAGGGGACTATGTAATCTATAATCCAAGGAAGTAGGAAATCTCTCCAAGCATGGACATATCAAACTCAGCCTTCATATCAACAGCAAACGCATTGGTCAACAAATTTGATTCACTAGAGAATATAATGTAATCAACATACCATCCTTTGCTTTGACATATAAATTTTTGTTAGTTACACCTCTTTTAAACCAACACTTAGGAAGGTAGTTGTCTAGCTTGGAATACCAAGCTTGAGGGGCTTGTCTGAGACCATATAAAGCCTTATTAAGTCTACAAACATATTCTTGTTTCTCTGTCAGCTAAAAGTATTTTAGCTACTCTATGTACACTTCCTCGTGTAATTCTCCATTGAGAAAGGAAGATTTGGCATCCATTTTATAGATTTTGAATTTCTTAAAGCAAGAAAATGCCAAAAACATTATTTTTTCTTCTAGTCTAATGACAAGAGAAAAAGTTTCATCAAATTCCTAACCTTCTAATTGAGCATAGCCTTTGCATACCAATCTAGCCTTGTTTCTTACCACATCTCCATGATCATTTAATTTATTCCTAAAAACCCATTTTGTGCCAATGACATTCTTGTTAGAAGGCCTTGGAACAAGTTCCCACATCTGACTTTTCTCCATTTAGTCTAGTTCTTCCTTCATTTATTTTAACCAGTGTTCATCTTTTCTGGCTTGTATGACATATTTTGGTTCCTCCATGGAAAACATGACAATATGTTCTTGCACTAGGGGATTTAGTAGCTTCCTTCTTGTCTACATACCCATATTTAATTCACCGACGATTTGATCATCTAGGTGGTGTTTTTGTACATACCTTAGGGGATTTCTAGCTTGAGGACTTGAGGGTTCATTATCATATCTTATGAAAATGACTCAACGTATTATTCACCAATGTTGATTAGTTCATCAACACTAGTTTTTATTGGTTGTTTCTCTTTTTTTGCAACACATTCATCCACCTTGACATTAATATAGTCAACAATCCTCTTGGTATTTTTAGTATAGCAACTATATCCTTTGTTGTAATATGGATATCCTAGAAAAGTAACTTCAACTGCTCTTGTATGAACATGCAAAGTTTCTCATCATTTCTCCTAACGTAGAATCTGCTAGCAAAAACTCTAAAGTGTTTAACTATTGCAGGTCTACCATGCCACAACTCATAAGGAGTTTTGTCACTATTTGGTATAAAATGAGCTTTTTTGAGGATAAACATTGTTATATGAATAACTTCTTCCAAAAATCTTTTTTAAGCATTCCTTTCGTTCATCTTGGCTTTGACTAATTGTTGCATTGATATGTTTTCTCTTTCTGCTACACCATTTTGTTGGGGAGTCTCTACTATTGTAAACATCCTTTTGATGCCTTTACTTTTACAGAATTCATCAAGTTCTATTGAAGTGAACTCACCTCCATTTTTTGACCTTATGCTTTTTATATTACAAACAGTTTCATTATCAACCATAGATTTTACCTCTTTAAACTTCACAAAAGCTTAAAATTTCTCTTTGAGGAAAGAAACCCACATCATCCTACTGAAATCATAAATTATTAGCATAAAATATATTTTACCTGAGGTTGAATGTGTTCTAGGTGTTCGAAAAATATCCATGTGAAAGATCTATAATGGATGTGATGATGGGTTCTCTTTTTCCTTAAATGGAACTAGAGCTTGCTTTACTAGTTGAAAAGATTTACAAATTGTGTTCTCTAGTTTTGAAAGTCTAGGAAAATCCTTTACAACATTCTTCTTGCTTAGCTTTACTATCTAATCAAAATTCAAATGTCCAAGTATTTTATGCCATAGCCATATTTCATCAATATTTGATAAGCAACACTCTCTATCTTTCTTCTCTTGAGCATATATATTAGATAGATATATAGATATATACGTATATATATATATATATATTATTATTATATATATTAATATAATATTATTATATATATGTATATTATGTATGTATATGTATGTATGTATTGTATGTATGTATATGTATGTATGTATTGTCGTGATATGTATGTATTGTATGTATGTATGTATTGTATGTATGTATGTATGTATGTATGTATGTATGTATGTATGTATGTATGTATGTATGTATGTATGTATGTATGTTATCAAAACTTCAACAATGATCTCACCTATGCCCGTAGACTTGATTTAAAATTTTTTGGCTTTAAACATCACAACATATCCTTGATCACACATTTGAGATACACTTAGCAGGTCATGCTTTAGCCCATCAACATATAAAACATGCTTTTCTTTACTTTTTCCATTTGAAATACTGACCACTCTGTTTGAAATTATCTTTTCTGGAGTATTATTGCCAAAAGTCACATTGCATTTTTCAACCGGTTTCCATGTCAAAAACTTGCTTCTATTTCCCGAAATGTGCCTAGAAAAACCATTGTCTGCATACCAATGGGTGCCTTCATTTTGTGCATACAAAGAAATATCACATTGCTCTAATTTCTCCTTTTCTTTCCAAAACTTGGGTTTTTGTTCAATTTTCTCAATTACTAGCTCTATTTCTTCTCCTTTAGCCTGTAATTGATTGTTATATGCCCAAAAATTTGACATTTAAAACATTGGAGTAGATAATTTAGAGGATCAAAAGAATTCATTAGAGGAAATTTCAATCCAAAAGTGGCCTCCTAAAGAAAAAAATAAAATAATAGTTAAAATAATAAAACACGAGTAATGAATTTTGGAGGGAAAAGAAGAAAACTATTTTTTTAATTGTATTTTTAGTTTATCTCCTTATAGTTTTACTCAAACTTCAATTGTATACACTCGTTGGATACGAAATTAACTTCCACATCCAACGAGTACCCATTATGCATATTTTTAAGAAGACCCACATTGATAAAAAATGAAGATACATATAAAAATGTATTCAATACATTTTTTTAATGTATCTTCATTTTTTTTATAAATGTGGGTCTTGTCAAAAGTATGTATATTGGGTACGCATTTGATCTGGAATTTAATTCTACATCCAATGAGTGTATACACTTTAAATTTGAGTAAATATATAAGAAGATAAGTCAAAAATGCAACTAAAAAAAAATAGCTTTTCTTCTTTTCCCTCCAAAAAATTTACATGTACCTCTTTTGAAATTTAAAGGATTTTGATTGGTTTACATATTATGACATGTAAATTACATGAAAATTTCATGGGCACTTTTAGGCTTAAATTTCCTCTAATGATTATACCTGGGTTTGTTATTTCTCTGTTGAAATTTTCTTTTAGATTTGAGTTTCCTGTAAGATAGGTTGACTCTACAATTTGTTGCTCTATGACGATAATTTGTGCATGTGAAACAATACCCTTAGAAAAATATCATTGTACCTAGAAGGATGTCTTCTACATTAGGCTAAATTATGGGTAGTTCGATTTACTTGGCCAACATTCCTCGTTTATTGCTATAACATTTTATGGATTTTATTTTTGGGTTGCATGTCTCCCTTTTGCTCCTATGCAAGCCCTTCCTTAGTTACTAGAGTAATGGTAATTACCTTATTACCTTTAATTAAGTTGTTGTGCTAGACTTAGTTTCAATCCCAAGACCACTATGATATTAGAGACACGCGAGACTTCAATATCTCATTCAAATCTTCAATCCCTTTTCCAAATTTTTGGTTAAAAGTCAGTGGTATTTTAGCCTTCTCCACTTCCTTTCTTAGCAACATGATTTATCCTTCTAGCTTATCACATGCTCAAACCTTTTCATTCACCTATTGATTCTGGGATTCTTGAATATTCTTATCTTCCTCCATTTGCAAGAGTAATGGCTCAATAGCCTCAACCTTTTATTTTGCCAAGGTCTCCTTCATAGTTTATTTTTCTTCATTGACCTCTCTATTTCATCAAGAGCACTCACCAGTTCCCCCTCTTCATCATAAGAGTTAATTGCCTCGACATGCAAATTTTCTATGGCTGTCTATTAGGGTCCTATATTATAGGGATCTTAGTCTCATTTTTTCTATTCATTTGAGGTCAATTTGTAAATTCCAGTCTTCATTTCATGAGTACTGTGGTCTAAAGGGGTCTGTTGTGAATAAGAGTTTATATTTGGATTAAGTGTCATGTAAATTTTTTAATTCAAAAGGTTCTATTTGATAAAATCCAAAGTGTAAGGTCATGAAGGATCATCATTAAAAGGGTAATCATAAGGGGTCATTGGTCACCATGAAAGAGTATTAAAAGGTCATGTCATGAATGATTTTGGTCATCATGAGTTAGTTAGCTGAGTCATGTCATTTATGGGAATAAATTATGGTTAGTCATGTCATGTCACCATCATTTCAAAAAAAACACTTATTCATTTTCACATCAAGAAGTGAGTCATCATTGCCTTAAATAAAATTCGAGAAGTGTATGAAGGTTTTAAATGTGCTTCTTCACCCTCATTTCTCTCATTCAAAGAACATACTTTGCTCTAAAACACTTTGGAGACTGAGAAGAAGAAATTTGCATGTATGCAAGTTAAAACTATTACATAAGTCATGGTTTTGTTGTGCAAACTAGAGGATGTTGTGCAAATGAGAGAATTGTTGCATATTTCAAGAAATCATCAAGCCAGTCATGAGGATTTGTAAAGCTTGCACATTCAACTATGGATACCCCAGAGATGAAAACTAAGGTTAAAGGAGGAGAAGGGGCAGTTTAGACATACTTGCAAAAGAATCATACTGCTAAATTTCATAAAGTGGATGCCTCAAGCTTTAAATGTTGTCATTTTTGTTTATAGAAGTTGCACAGGTCATCCTTTTGATGAAGAATACAAAAACGTAACCAGACATGTTGCACATTTGTCATGGCTATTAATTTTGATAAAGCAAGTGCAATTGTCAAGTTTTGGATAATATTATAGGATGTTATAAGGATGTCATAGCTACAGGATGTTGCCTCAAGCAGTTTGGTTTAGGAGAAATCACCACAAGCTGAAAGTTTTGGAGACGACTGCAAGTGTTGCACAAGGTATTGCATATTTGATGCCAAAGGGAGAAAGTGTTTAAGAGGCATGTTTTCCATTTTGAAGTTGTTTCATGAGTTCATTAGTTTGTTAGGGATATTTCAAGCCAACCCACATGCTTCAGAATGTCAGAAAGAGGTTAGAGATATGGAAAGCTTGAAGAGCAACACATTTGCGCTACCTGTTCACACAGTCACCGTATTTTAATCATATATCTTAAACCATGTACCCATTTTCCCTCAAAAAATTTAGAGTAGATGCATGGGGGTGAGATGAATAAACTCAGTAAATTTCAGTCCAAAAGGATTCACGGTTTTCAAGAAACAAACCACTGTCACATACATCTATTTTTTTATTTCCTTGAGATCCTATGAGTCAGATTTGTCTCAACATTTTTGTGGAGATGGTTTATGATGATAGAAAATCACTGTAAAAATTTCAATTCCATCATACTCACCGTTTGGAGATATTCGCAAAATATAGTCTGATTTGCAAGTTGTTGTGCCACTTGTATAGCTACTACATTTTTGGCCTACATCATGTTTTGACTTGTTGTTTCGAGATTTGATTTCTAAAAGTTGTTTTAAGAGAATAGGTGTCATATAACCTTAGGTGGTGTAATTAAGGGTTTTTGGTAAATATTCAAAGTTGTGATGATGTTTTAAGCAAGGATTGGTAGTAAGTAATTTACATCCTATTTTTTTAGCAAAATAAGTAAAATCCAATGCACGTAGCTAAAAATTGGTTTTATTTGAAGGATTTCAACCATCTAAGGTGGAAATCGAATTTCGTCATGTATATAAGATGTAGAAAGCATAGTAAAAGTGTTATGTTGGTCAGTGTGAGGAAGCAAGGATGATAGTTTGTACTTTTTATCAATTTTTCAAGTGAATAGAAGAAGGCAGAAGGGATTTGATAGGGATTCATGTGTCAGAATTTGGTAATAATGTTTCTATCTATGTTATCAATTATATCTTACAATTCCATGCTTTAAATACAAGTCTTCATGTTTGGATTAAGAATAAATATTTCAGAATTCACTATTGTGCTTTGTTTTATGTAAGCTAAAAAATTTATGTTTCTTTTTCCTCTTAATGGAACTTACAATTCATCTTGTGACCTGATGCTCTGAATGTATTTCTCATAATTCTACACTCACCCTCCCTATGATGAAATCAAGTCAAAATACCAGCAAAACTTCCTATCTTTCCCCTGCCCAAATCACCTTTATCATCCCTTATTCACTTGAGATCATTAGTAGAAACAAATTCCATGGTTAATGGGTCTATCTACTCTCGCCTGCTAGCAAAACAGTAAATTAAACCTACTCTTTTGATCCTCATAACTAACCTAATATTAAATATCATTCAATGAGTTTATTTACTGAGAAAAAAAACCTTGTGAGAGAGTCCTATCCAAGGCTAGAAGGGCTAGATTTTAGCGTAAAAGTGGTATGTGGTTACATTTGTAATCATTTTTTCATCCTAAAGGAAATTATAAAGTGCTAACATTTCTAGCATCGTTGTCGGGGAGT
The DNA here is from genome assembly GCA_000404065.3 of Pinus taeda. Lineage (NCBI taxonomy): Eukaryota > Viridiplantae > Streptophyta > Pinopsida > Pinales > Pinaceae > Pinus > Pinus taeda. Next base: position 157,325 of record APFE030120531.1, on the reverse strand, counting down.
GAAAGGTTCTATCTTCCCCGAGAATTATCGTCAAAGTTTTAGATTTGACTGTTGATGGTGGACAACAGTCAGACACATGAAGGTTGTACTATTCATCTGGCTTCTCCAATCAAGTTTCAACCTGATCCAAAGACTCCACTGGTAGGAGGATCCATAAATTAGGGTTTTACTAGCAACTCTATTGGCTTAAGATGAGTTCTATATCTACAAGGTATGCTCCTTTAAATCAAGATCACATTACACATTTTCCAAATTAAATGCCTTGCATAGATTGGCAGAATTACTTGCCAAAATTCAGAGATTAGGTAGGAGATGATGTTTCTCTTCACTTGGTTAAATTTCACATGCACGTGCGTAGACTCAAGGTTCAATTTCATGAAGACTTCCTAATGAATATGATATGGTTACTTTGGAGGGAAAATCAAGACCCTGGTATGAATATTTGCCACCTAGTAGCTTATATTCCCTCAGATATTTTCATATAGTATTTTTTAAGAAATACAAATAATCTCATCCTTCTTCATCATTAGTTGATCATTTTTGTGACCATTTTGAGGATTTCATTCAAAATATGTAAAATTCTTATGGTGGTGAAGAGTTCTTGGATGAATAAGTCATGGAAGCTTTGCACAAGAACCCTTTTCATCACCAAGAAGAAATGGTAACTTCTCTCTTGCCTAAAAATGAAATAGATCAACATCCTGATGCTCTGAATGTCATTCTCATAATTATGCACTCACCCTCCCTACAATGAAATCAAGTTAGAATACCAACAAAATTGTTTATCTTGCCCCTACCTGAATCACCTTAATCATCCCTTATTCACTTGAAATCATTACTAGAAACTAATTCCACACTAGATGGGTCTATCTTCTCTCATATCCCTACAAAACAGTAAATCAAATCCACTCTTTTGATCCTCATAACTAGCCTAAGATCATATATCATTCAGTGAGCTAATTGATTGAGAAGAAAACCTAGTGAGAGAGCCCTCTCCAAGGCTAGAATGGGTAGGTTCTAGCCTAAAAGTGGTTTATGGTTACCTTTGTAATATTTTCTCAGCCTAAAGGAAATTATAGAGTGCTAACACCATCAACATAAATTATTTAGGGCTCTCATCATCTTTGTTTTCATTTAAGGATTGACTGGGTTCACTTTCTAGTGAGCTCTCCTCTTTAATATAAAAAGCCATCTTATTGGACTTCTTCCTCTCCTTTTTAACTTTCTTGAATTTTTCTTTAGGACCATAATATTTCTTATTCTTTTTAGGAAACTTTGATGCATAGTGAACAACTTTTCCACAATTAAAACACTTAAAGGGTAGCTTGTCTTTATACTTCCCTAATCCTCGGTTGAGATTCCTCACAAAGTTGGCCTTTTCTTCATCTGATTCACAACATGAGTCATCATGCTCATCCTTACAATTATTTTTTTCTTTCAATGTTGATTCTTTGGCTACAGACTTTCCTTTCAAAATTATCATCTTATAGGTAGTGAGTATGCCAAGTAGTTGATCTAGAATGAGAGTTTTCAGATCGGTCATTTTTTCAATGGATGATACCTTAGTATTAAACCTTTATGGAAGAGATCTTAACATTTTTTTAGCTACCCTAGCTTCATAAATCCCTCTTATGGTGTTCACAACTTCATCAACTCTTAAAAAATACTATACAATATCTTCATCATCATGCATGCTTAAAGATTCAATTACAACTTATAACCTTGAAGTTTAATTTTCTTTACCTTGTTTTATCCTTCATAGAAAATTCTCATCTTGTCCAAGATATCTTTGGCAAATGTGTAATCCATTACTATGACAAGTTATAATTTAGGTAGGCCAATAAGAAGAGCATTCATTTCCTTAGCATTGCATGTGAATTCCAACTTTTAATTGTTTGTAACCATTGTTGGAGGCCTTTGATACACTTCTTTCACAGTATCCCACACATCAACTCCAACTGATTGGATGTAGATCTTCATCCTCACTTTCAAAAACACATAGTTTTTTCCGTTGAACATCGATGCCCTATTAGTAAAACCTCCTTCCAAGTTTTCATGGTCCTTGATACCAATTGTTGGAAACCAGGACAATACTGAGAGGGGAGGTGAATTAGTATTGTGAATTATTTTACCAATTTAAACTTTCTTTTACTTTGTGCAATAATGTTAGGACACCATTAAATACTTTCAAAAATTAATTGAAATAAGCATGACAGGAAATAATATCAACAATCCCAATGGAACACACAAAGAACAAATAACTTTTCAAAACTTCTCTTCAATTCATTCTTTGGGAAAGCTACAACTTCTTGTTACAATTTTCTAGCTACAACCAACAGGAAGCCATGACTCCATAATTTATCAGTTACAACTGACTGAATCTACAATCCCATATATTTTGCAGCACCCACTTTAAGGAGCAGCAACCCCTTATCTTCCAAGCTACAACTTTCTTAACACTCAATGGTTCATCTTTCATGCATTTTCATACAAGAAACAATGAATGCCTTCTTTTCTTTCAAATATAATTAAATTCATCAATCACAAATATCTTAAATTATCTTTATTCATTGAGAAACACCATCAAAATTCCAACTCAATCACACCTTAACTCATATAGCTTCTCTAAAAACTCATTTTTCCAGCTTATTCAAGCTTACTTATATAGAAATTTAGCTTATATTTTTGGCTCCTTTTACTTTCTTGTATTGTTGTATGCATTTTTATTTTTTACCTTTGTCTTGTTCATCTTAATATTTTTACTGTGTTCAACATGTTCTCTAACCTTGATCATCCTTTACAATTAGTTAAACTGGTTAACTTCTCTAATTTTAGCAATTTTGTCCTTTTGCAGGTTTTAGCAGTGCCCCTTCTATTTTAGTTGTAGTTAACTTTGGCTTATCTACTAAATGCACTGCCAAACTAATAGTTCTACCAAGTTTTGGCTTAAGCCCATCTTTCTCGGCTCCTTTACCTGCTTTTTTCCATAGGACAAGGTCTCCATGACCATTGGCTAAGCCCTTTGGTGCTAAGTCACTTTATGCTTTACACGGGCTTATTTTCTTTATTATTATGCTCCCAGGACCTTGTCCTATTTCTATGCAAAATGACAAAGGGTCAAGTGCTAAGCCTGGAGCCCACAAGCCTAACACTTTCCATTTGCACCTCTATATAATCTGTTTGGGTTACACTGTGAAGGTGACATGTCCCATGGGGATCGCACTGACGCATTTTCATTGGCTACAACTTCATTAGTTGTCTATATTTCGTGTCTTGATGCTCGCTTCCTGGTGATCCTATTGCGCACAAAAAACAAAATTGTCAGGACCATGCCTCTGGGATCAGATATCTAGTAGAGTCTTCCTAATACTAGGGTCTAGTAAAAATGCAGCTGGGCTTAGTTAGCTTCCACATTTTCTCGACACTTCTTGCATAGAGAATCCCTTATGCACTTCTTTAAATCTTTGGAGGTCTGTCCACTCCGATGACATCATGATGACATCATCTGAGCTACGTATCAGCCTATGATAAGTGACCTGTGTCACTCACAAATAGGCTCTTTGGGTGACCAAAAACATCAAATCTAGCTACCACGTTTCCAACCCTGATTAGCTTATGCTGACATCACCTATGACCAATTAGACACTACTACCTATTTTGTTGGAGAGGAGAGAGAAATGGTCCCCAAAACCTTTGTTTTGCAATCAATTTCCTTATTAACATTTTAAACAAACGCCACCAGGTTCATGAACTCTTCCCTCCACACTAATCCATTATGGTTTGTGGTATTTGGAGGAGAGGTCATGATATGTTTCTCTGTTGTTGATCTACATAGTTGGCAGTTTTTCAAACCACCTCCCACGGCCTCTAAGCCTGACAAGACTTTCACCTAAAGCACCATCGAAATGTCATCACGTGTGCCCTACACCTATCTTTCACCGCTTCAACTTTTGTGTGCCTTATGCAATGATCTAGGGTTCAACCACCAGGTTAAGTCTCTATATATGGCGTCACCCCCTCACATCATCCCTCTACATTCATCTTGGTGCTAAGACTTTTATGCCATAACCATTCCACTAGGGTACTACCATCGGGTGGGCTCCACTAACACTGAATAGAAATTCCCTCTGTTGTTACGTTGTCCATCTGTGTCTACCCGATCCTTTATTTTTTCACTTCGCTATGCTTGGATGATGGGTTTAGCGCTTCTTCCAACTTTGGATATGCACCAAAGCTCCTCCCTCCACCTATTTAACTCTGCTAACTTTGACTAAAGGTCACCAAACTTTGATTAGTTCTATGTTTTGAACTAGGAGTCCATTTTCAGACTTCCACATATCACTCGAAATCTCTTTTAAATCTCTTTCCATCTTAATGGGTTTGACATATGTTTGAGGTAATGTTCTATACCAAAAATGGCTCAAAACCTTAATACAATTACTACTACCGTGTTGCTCCTTAACTTTCTTTGACACCTATTCCACTTGTTTCATCAATGGACACCTTCTGCCATTACCTTGTTGAAATCAATGACAACATATTTACAATAACCACACATTTAGGTGGGTCAACTAAAACACTATCTTTACAAAAAATGTGTCCCATTAAAGTTCCAAAATATATAATAAAGATACACTTCTTAAACTTGAGAGATATTTGTAACTATCTACATAGGTCAAACATCACCCTTAACAAACTTGAATTCTTCTTGAAGAGACTAATAATAGTCAAATCATTCATATAGTCTTTCAATAACTTATGTATATACTCACGAAAGGTTGTGCTAACAATTTTGGAGAAAACAGATGGTGTGTTCTTAAGGCTAAACAACATTACATGATAATCATATGATCCCCATCCAATGATAAAAGTAGTTTTAATCTTATCATTTTCCATGATATGGATTTGATGATACCCTAACAACCCATCTATAAAGGAATATGTTTCTTGTCCAACAACATTATTGTTATAACCCTATTTACCACTCCATTATAGTGAGAGAAACCCAAGTTCAACTTACCTTAGTTATTGGCTAAAATTCATCCCCTTTTCACATTTTCTTTTACTTATGTGAGATTTATCCCATGTTAAAAAGGTGAATTACATAATTACATAATTTCACCTTTTAATATGGGATAAATCTCACATAAGTAAAAGAAATGGTGAAAATGGGATGCATTTTAGCCAACAACTAAGGTATGCTGAACTTGGGTTTATCTGACTATAATGGAGTGGAAAATAGGTTTGTAACACAACTAGAATATTTATGGTCATAATTCATACATGTGAAACAATAGTCGAGAAATATGTCTTCATACCTGGGAGTGATTTGATTGTTGAGGCTTTGTTGTCCTCTATTTTGAGGTACAACATATATTTGTTGAAATCATGCTTATAGACCATGGTTGTAGCTAGCATTCATAGTCTTTTGTTGATTTAAAATTTTGTGCTTCCTTACAACACTGTCTATCTACTTCTTTAAATTGATGTTTGTATCCTTTACATTTTTTGTTGATGAGATATATTGTTGGTTGTGTTAGGTTCCTATACCAATAGGTTTCATCTTTCATGATTGACAGTGGAAGGGCTAAATATGTTCATCATTGCATGTTGCAAAGGTTCCATATTTTGTATACATACTAGGAAAATTAAAAAATGAAAAGAGGGTATGCCTTAAAATAATAATCAAAAGGAAAGAAAATAAATTGGTCAAAATAATAGTGAAAATGAACCCCAAATTAAAGACCGGGAAAGTGGCCAGTCAAAATGCCACTACTATCTTTTGGGCAGCTTCACAGTCTGCAAATACTGCTACTAATCATACTTGATGGATGGCCCAACAGTTTAATCTGGACCATGCCATGTTTAAATTGCTTGTTGCAGAATAGAGAATGATTCCTGTCCAAACAGCTCAAGCTTAGCAGATGACTAGCTAGATAGAGAAATGAAGGAGCCCAACTGCTTAATCTCGGTCCTTGGAAGAAATAAGGGTAGATTTAGATAGGAGGGAAGTCGAAAGAAAAAGAGGACAATCAAGGTCTACTAATTCAAGTGCACCCAATTCAAATGAAGAAAAAATGTTAGGATTTAAGTATGGGGGATTACGCAGTGCATTATATTAGATATCATTTTTGGGATTCAACTGCGTTAAGTAAGTCATTCAAACGTATGACCATTTCCATGAGAGGTAGTCGTAACTGACTAATTTCTCATGATTTTTGAATAGTTCACTTAGCACTCATTGCATCGGGTGATGCTCACAGGGGGTGAAGAAGTGGGATTGAAACTAGTGAAATGTGGAGAACGAATCACATAGCATCAATCATCACTTCCGGGGCTTGCACCCGGTAACCAGGACTTCCTAGGAGGTCAACCATCCCAGAACTCCTCTGGCTCAAGCGCGCTTAACTGTGGAGTTTTTCCCACAATCAAGCCCACTTAGCT
>APFE030120531.1:135096-150861 GCA_000404065.3 Pinus taeda | reverse complement strand
GTAATCCCCCATACTTAAATTCAAAAAGAGTCAAGGGATCTCTAACTTGAATGGTTCAAGAGGCACAATACTTGCTAAGGTTTTGCAAATGGGGTAGCAAGCTAAGTGGGCTTGATTGTGGAAAAACTCCACAGTTAAGCGCACTTGAGCCAGAGGAGTTCTGAGATGGGTGACCTCCTGGGAAGTCCTGGTTACCAGGTGCAAGCCCCGGAAGTGATGATTGATGCTATGTGATTCGTTCTCCACATTTCACTAGTTTCGATCCCACTTCTTCACCCATGTGAGCATCACCCGATGCAATGAGTGCTAAGTGAACTATTCAAAAATCATGAGAAATTAGTCAGTTACGACTACCTCTCATGGAAATGGTCATACGTGAATGACTTACTTAACGCAGTTGAATCCCAAAATGATATCTAATATATTGCACTGCGTAAACCCCCATACTTAAATTCAAAAAGAGTCAAGGGATCTCTACTTGAATGGTTCATGAGGCACAATACTTGCTAAGGTTTTGCAAATGGGGTAGCAAGCTAAGTGGGCTTGATTGTGGGAAAAACTCCACAGTTAAGCGTGCTTGAGCCAGAGGAGATCTGGGATGGGTGACCTCCTGGGAAAGTCCTGGTTACCGGGTGCAAGCCCCGGAAGTGATGATTGATGCTATGTGATTCGTTCTCCACATTTCACTAGTTTCAATCCCACTTCTTCACCCCTGTGAGCATCACCCGATGCAATGAGTGCTAAGTGAACTATTCAAAAATCATGAGAAATTAGTCAGTTACGACTACCTCTCATGGAAAGGGTCATACGTTTGAATGACTTACTTAACGCAGTTGAATCCCAAAAATGATATCTAATGTTAGGATTGCTAGGTTGGGTAAGTAGTGTAAGGTTGCAGAAGTAAAGGTGCCATTACCATTTGGCTTATCAAAAGAAGGACTCATCCCATTCAGGGTGTTGGCACCATGGCAAAGGTTTGATGACATAATAATGGAAGCATGCCTAATTTCCCCCTTTTCCCCAAACATCATTTATTAACATTCCCCAAGGACCTTGGGATCTGCCCAAGAGTCTTGTTTCACTTCATTCCATGACAAGTACCAGGTCAAACTATGAAGTTTATTCAATGAAAAGAAGCCACATTTCTTGTGTAAAAATCATTACTCTCAATTCCACTCATCTTCTATCCCTAAGTCTTACTTCTTAAAGCTTAGCATTTGGCCCTACATATTCACCTCACAAAGTCATATTAACAACTAATGTATTATTTAGCTCCCTAAGCATTCCCCTTCCCTAAATTCTTCAAAAAACTATATAAAAATCCCAAAAAATCTATAAATACCCTCCCCCTAGCAATATAGCTATACAATCATGTTTTGGGGAATATTAATCCATTAGGGACTAATATTAACCCTCCTTTGCCACCCTAGACTATGGGTTTTAATCAAAAACTTTGGTTAAAAATTAAAATCTATAGTTTCCACCCTCATAAACCCCTTTACCCCTCCCCCGCTAATGTTTTGGTTTGTAATGTTTTTTTTAAATAAACATTTATAACTGGTGCACATTATACACCGCTAACCCTAAGTCTAAACCCACCCCGCTCACATTTTATTTAATTTATTATTTAAATTGGGCGGGTCCCCTGTCTTAAACCGTCGTCACATCACACTCCCCGCCAGTTGTCAGATCATCAGCGATCCCGATCCAAGGGTGGGCAGTCAATATCACAGGAGAATGGGCAGAGGTTTAGCGTCCGGGGGATTGGTGGTTTCACCGTCGTACCCCCGCCACGCGTCACTCTCCCGGGTTGTTCGGAGCCCCCCCCCTCTTATCGCTTACCACTCAAGGGTGCTCCGGGGAAACCGGAAACTGACTTCCCACCCTGTGACGTCATACCAATGTCACCATGACGTTAGCACCCTCGTCTGCCGCCGCTGCTCCACGTCGCCTCCACATCATCCAGTCGCGTCCATGCTTCGCCACCGTGTCGCCGCCACGTGGTCACCCACGTCAGCCGCCACGTCACCCTGCCATACCCGGGACCCACCGATGACTTCATGCTGACGTCATCACCGAAAAGCGCCAAAAAGGCCTAATTTCGCATAAAACCACGCGAAAGAGCCGTTCTTGTGTCATTTTCACCACTCATTTCGGAGCACTCTGCATGCTTTTACGACGATTTTCCGCCAAACTCACAATTCAACCATTCGAGCTGCCACCACCTGCTGAATTCAAGTTGATTACTTGCCATTGTACCAATTCAACGCCCTCGGAGCTGCAAAAACCAGGTATTTTCCCGCAGTTGACCTATTTCACCCCTGTTTTTGCCATTTTTCTCCTAGTTACCTGCAAAAAATCTCTGCAAAGCTCCGCACACTTCAATTAACTACTTAAAACTATCAAAAATCCTGGTAAAGTTCTGGCACCAATGAAACTTGAAAAACTCGCACCCTCCTGCATAATTCACCATTAAAAAGTGATTATAAAGCCTTAGCCTGCCAACTGAAGTGCATACAACTGTGCATTAATCCCTTACAAGAATTCCCTCTACAAAACCCCAGCTACTTAGTTCAAAACATTCTGGTTTTTTCCACAGAGTGCCCCACAGTTCATCAACCCTGTGAAAAGTCTTTCTGAACTCTCAAAACTACTCACTCCCAAGCACAAATTCAGTGTGTAGTCTTCAGCCTTTTCACTAATTCTAAGCTCAAGTACTAATCCAGGAAGGTTTAAACATGGCCACTCCATCAGCTCTAGATGTTGCTCCTATAAATACACCCAGCAAGGAGCTTGAAGCAATGCCTCTAGTGGACAATGATTTCCTCATTCAATATTTTGTGGGAGAGAGGAACCACTTGCAGACCTTCTGCCAGCTGAGGAATAGCCACTTGGACAATAGTGACATGTATGGCATCTGGGAATCAAATCTACCCATCTACTTCTTGCCTTCTGTGAATATCTTTCCTGAAATCATTCACCTCTGTGCTGAGAATTATGACCAAAGCCTCAGAGCTGTTAAGTCTCCATCTGGGAGCATACTCTTTTACATTACTCCTGATTCCATTAATCAGATGCTCAACTTCAAGCAAACGCAACTGCTCTACCCTTTTTCCATAAAGCACCTGCTGGATGAAGGCTCCAAGATCTCTAGCACTGAGATTGCTACAGTTGCCAAAACTTTCATGAGAGCAGACCGCCAACCTACTGGGCCACCTCCTTTCCCATATTCAAATTTCAATGAGGTAGGCAAGCTGCTTGTGGACATGATATCCTCTGTGTTGGGTTTCTCTACAAATGAACATATTGATGAAACTGTGTTGGTCCTGTTATTTGCATATAGCCTTGGGAAGCCCCCTGCTATAAAATACAACTATGCCAAGTTTATTGCCAACAAAATACATGACCAACTGCTAAGGCTGAATAGGGAAGCAATATTTAAGTATTCATCATACATCTATCACCTTTTCATGTACTATCAGACAGAATGCTTCCAATGCCCTATCAAGAAGCTGGATTCACAGGGTGAGAGGAGGTCTGTGATCTTCTGGTCTTCAGTTTTCCATCAAGTCCAGAACTCTCCCTATTCCTACTGTGAATTCATTGACCAATTTGTCTATCCAATCACATGCCTCTTGAAAAGAACTCCTCCTGCCAGATTGTCAAATGACATGCAGAAAATCTTACAGTTGTCTAAGAATTACAAAATAGGTGATCGGTATTTATACCAAAATCACACAGTCATCAGGATCTATGGTTGTGAGCTTTGTCCTTACAGGCTCCCAAGATATGTGCCTATGATATTGTTTGCCTTGGAATACTATAGGAAACTTATCAATTCTGATCTTACACACTTTCATAGTGCCAAGAAGAAAGCCAATATGAAATTCAGAGACCATCTAGGCCCCTTCATCATGAACAAGAAAGATGGCTGGCAAGAAGCTGATCAAATATTGGGGCAACAGCTTAAACTAAAAAGGAGTTTCTAGTGGGTCCCTTATGACCCTAATGGCTTTATCAGTGCCAGAAGAGTCAAATATAGGTTGTTAGCCTATAAACATTGTCCATATCCACAAATTGAACATTTTGCCAACCAAGATGAATGGGTGCCTGGGACATTAGTGGAGGAATTTACTCAAGAAGAGACAATGGAGCAACCTATGAAAGATTTAGAGAAAACTCTTGACTTGGATTCTTTTCAGCAGGTCACATTCAAGCTACCAATCCAAGTCGGAGAAGGCACATCCACTGTTGCAGCTGCACAGACCACCCAGCAGGAATCTACAACAACAACAGCCACAACAAAAGGAAAAGAAGTGATGGATGTACAACGGGAAACAGAGGCAAAACATCCCAGCACTTCAAAAGACCAAAGTCAAGGGCAAGCCCCTTTACAGCAAGCTGAAGCATCCCAAATTCCAGTTTTGCAAACTCCTCTCAATGAAGAGAGAGCCAGAAAATGAGATAGAGAGGAGCCCACACCTCCAAGTGGGTCAACTCAGCAACCAGAGGCCAAGAGGCAAAGAATAGGCCCTGGGGCTAAAGAAGAGCACATCAATGAAGAAAGGAGGGAAGAAATCCAAAGTAGAGAAAGAGAATCCAACCAGCAAACTGCTACTAGTTCATTCCAGCAGGAACAAGCTATGCAACAAAGTACAGAAGTGTCCTCTTCAAGGCAGTAGGGCAAGCAACCAGCTGGTATCAAAGGGGCTTTTATGGAGATTAAGGCACAAAATGAACTCTTGAGATTTCAACTTTATGATTAATTCCTAAAGGCAACACCCTCCAAGCAACAAAGATTGATGGAAACATATGATATCAAGGAGGATAAAATGATTTTGACTCATTTTAAGCCTAAGGTTCCAAAGCCCAAATCAGCTGCAGACTACACAAATACAAATCTAGAGGTCCTCTCCAAGGACATACACCCCATGGATCAAATAGAACTGCACAAACAGACAGGGCAAATGGTGTATGCCACACTTGCAGACAGGGCCATGCTGGCCCATCAGTTAAAAGAGTCACTGAAAAATACAAACACACAGCTAGATTTGGAAAGGATTTCTTCCACTGCTAAAGACAACGGAATAAAAACTTTGGAAGACATAATCATTAATATAGGAAATGATCCTAAAGATCCAAAGGGTATTAAGGCCTTTATGAAGAAAAAGGAGGATGACATTGCTACACTTAGAAAGCAGGCAAAGCTACCTCCAACCATTCACCCTCAAACAACAGAACTTGCACAGGAAAAGCAAGTTGATGAGACCATGGATCTGCTTCTGAAGATGAATCAGAGAATACTACAGATGGAAGCAGAATTGGAAAAGGCATTGCAGGACAAGCAAGGTGAGTCAACCTCCCAACCCCCTCAAACTTCTACAACTCTTGGCCCTGGTCCTCCTACACAAGCAGCAGCAGCCCCTCCTGCCATTCCAGCACCTACCACAGCCACATTAGCTACAGAAGCAACAACAGCAACAACAGCAGCACCAGAATTAAGTATGAGCATGGAGGACTTAATGAAAGATGTCAAGGAACTTGAAGTTCAAGTGACAGAAATTAATGAAGCCAAAGAAAGACTGGCCAAGCTAGAGGCCAGCTATGATAAGTCCAAAATGACAGTGGCAGAGAAGCAAAGGGAGATAAAAGCCTTAGAGACCAGAGTGAAGGCCTTAGAAAAAGAATTACTTCTAGGCAAAATGCTGGCTAAGATCAAGAAGATTCTATGGGCCAAAATTGGCCAATCAATCCATGACCAATGGAGGTCAATACAGCCAATATATGAGCAAATTGAATTGACAGGCATAGCTCATGTTGAAATATAGAAGGCCAAAACAACACTGGGAGTTATGCCTGAGGAGGCTAATAAGATGATACATTTCCTTAATACTCACACTAAGGAAGAATTGGCAGCACTGGATATACACAGTAGAACAGACACTATCCTGACAGCCAAGAAAGTGCTAACCTTAAGAAATTTCACACGGACTCTAGAAAGGAAATGTTAGGATATGAAGGCAGAAATAGATGACTTCAGGGCAAAGATAACAACATTGCAAGATAGAGGATTGCCTAGCCTAGTGATTGGTACTGGACAACTGTTGTCATATGATCAATACATCACAAGGATCAACAATTATGTTGAAAATCATATTACAACATCCACCAGCTCCACAGAAGAAGCAGGACCTCCCTCTGGGTAGTCTCTATATGATAAATTAGAGAATTTATTTTTTATTGAGCATGAGATTAATCATTTGTTTGAAGTGCCTCCAAATTTCTACAGATATACTGAAGCAGATGAAACGCTCATAAAAATAAGGAGACATCAGCTACCTCCAGCTGATTGGTGGCAGGCAATGCTGGAAGTACTGCCCAGGTGATTCAAGTATATTCTTCCTTTTTTGTCGAAATTCAGATCTCAGTCACAGTACAGGTCAGCAAAGAATCAAGCACACAGGTATCACAGGAAGCATCAGCACAATGACTCATCAAAGCACTCAGACAACAGGCTCAACAAATGCAGATTTAAAGACGTAGCTACAGCCAACTTTGTTGATCCAAAAAGTCAAAGTTTGTCTGACAGAATGACAACTGCCATATCAATATTAACTGCTATAGTTATTTCTTTCATTTACTTTTGTAAGAGAGTTGGTGGTGTAATTTATTACACAATAACTCACTGTCTAGATATTTTGTATCTTATTTTTGTATATATATCACCTCATAGAATGTATTGAGGGTCGGTTATAGTGAAATTCTCTTAGAAGAGCTGCATTGTATATTTTAGACTTTTTGCTAATACAAATTGCTGGTGGAGTTCCTAGTTCCTATACTGTCTGAAGGTGGAAATGAAGGACTGTGTTATGTTGCAGAATTCCTGTGTCGTTTAATGGAACAATAAGTTATTCTGAACCATGTTTTTTGTCTTTCTGTGTATGCAAAAATTCACATATGTTTCATAATCATAGTAACAGGGAAAAAGAATAGCTTAGGATTTGTTTGAATACACCCTATGCTCAATCTTTGTTTCTAATATGTTTTCTTCAGGATTAGCCACGGATATGAATTCTTAATTGCTCATGTTTAAACTAATTCTCTCACTATGAATATTGTTTAGGAATTCTTAACTACTTTTAAACAATACTCTCGTTTTCTCCCCTATTAGCATAGTGGAAGATTCTTAACTGCCTTTCACTCACTAATTCCATAACTTCATCACCTAATCTTAAAAATTGTTCTGCAGATGCCTATCTGGCTTTGCAGCAATACTCTTCCTTAAAAAACATACTTCAGCAGTACACAGTCATGAACTCCATTGCCCAATGGCCCAAGCTGTTCTGTAACTTATATCTCACCTCTATTTGAATTCACCAACCAACCAAATCTAAAACAAAATCAGTACACCATAACTAGCCTAAAATCACCCACCAACAAAGCTAAATTATAAAGAGAGAGCCCTCTCTGGTTGTAGGTAGGCTAGGACCTGTAACTAAAAGACTGGTTAGTGGTTACCTCGGCCGTATTCCCTTTAGGAAGCAGGGAACAACCTGAGTGATAACAAGTTGGTGTATGCTACTAAGTTGTAGTGTCTTTGGATTTTGCATTGTTTGGTCCTTATAGGATGTCAATGAAAGTGATGGGTCCCTTTCCCTTTAGAGCTACTATTGAAATTGATTCACCCTCAAACATTATACTAGTATTCACATGAGGGGGTCTTTCAACATGGATTTGTATGTATGAAACATCCAAAAATGAAAGCAACAACATAGGATAATGGTTAACTCTATCAAAACCATCATAAAATCAAGCAACTGATATTCTGCCTAAGATATTTGTTGACATTATGAATTAGGTGTTGTCCTTAATGGAAACCTAGCTGATGAGTTGTCCTTGATGACATTATGAATTAGGTGTTGTCCTGATGGAAACCTACTTAATGATTTTTCTCTTGATCAAAACCTACATGTTGAATATGTAAACAAGATGTGAGAAAGTGTTTTACAGATGTGATAGAGTGTTTTGGTAAAGGTATATCAGTTTAGAGGCAGAGGTATGATAAAGATGAAAGTTCAAGAAGTATACGTGGGTTCTATTAAAAAAAGTCATGTGCACATGCGGTTTTGAAGAAGCAAAGGTGCGTAAATTTTCCGCACCATGGTATTCTAAATACCAAGGGTCCTTACCATGGTATTTCCATATGGTATTGAGCCTAGTAACATATTTTTTGATCCCGTCTAAGAAATCCATCAGCTGGAGTATGGTTTTGACATGTGGTATTGAAAAAGGCTAAGCTATATAAGATAATGAAGATCAAAGTGGTGATATAGTGCAAATTTTGCAAGTGATGGAAATTTTATGAATAGTTAGATCTGGAACAAACATTCATGTTATGGAGTATTGGTGTTTTTCCTTATCTAAACTAAGTATGCATTAGAGAACTTTTGAGGTCTAAAATGGGCTTCCTAAGAAAAATGTACAACCAAAATAAACTTTATAAGAACCAATAGGATTCAAGATGATTATGTCAACCATGGGGGATGATTCACCATTTTTGGAGTAAAAAAGTAAAAAGATTAAAAAATAATAAAATAATAAAACTACTTTTTCAACTTGTATTTTCAACTTATCTCCCTAAGATTTTAATCAAATTTCAAGTGGGAATGCTCATTGGATGCAAAATCTAATTCCTCATCCAAGGAGTACCCATGTTGCATACTTTCTATGGACCATGCTACATGATAAATGAGAAATGCATGAGAAAACGTGATTGCAATCACGTTTTTCATGTCTTTCTCATATTTAGTGTAGAAGGATCCATTGAAAGTATGCAACATGGGTACTACTTGGATGAGGAATCAAATTACGCATCCAATGAGTGTTCCCACTTCATATTTGAGTAAACCTATAGGGAGATAAGTTGAAAATATGAGTTGAAAAAAGTATTTCTTTTCTTTTTTTCCCTCTAAAATTTGATGATGTAATCTAATCTTATTTTATTATTTCCACTATTATTTTATAATTTCCTTAGGAGGTCCATTTTAGACCTCAAAATTCCCCTAATGAACCCAAGATTTTGCTGATGGATCAGATCCAATAGATCTGAGATGACAATTATGATTATGAGATGATTTGTTTTGTGTTAATGCATGATTTTTCTATGTATGCCAAGATTTGGGTATGTCTAGAGTTCTGTGTTGCAGCGAAGATTTGACACTGAATTTGTAGATATGTACATGGGTTTTATAGCCTGCAAGGTACATACACATGTGGATTTATTTCTAGTAAGCCATGTACATGTGGGTTTGGTTCTTGAAATGTGCGTACACACGTGGCTATGCTTTGTGGAAAGAGCGTACATAAAGTAGGGCTTTCAATTTTGACATATTTTTGTTGTCTGTCAATGAAGTACTATTTTTTATCTGGGTTTAAATAGTGATGTTTTGATTATGGATTGATTAATTAAAGAATATTGTAGTAACTTGTTGATTGTGATTAAAGATAAGATATTATTCTATCACTAGTTTAGAACATTACAGTAGATCTAAGTATGATTAAGTGCTTGTTTCAGAATGACAGTGATCCAGTTTTTAGTTTACTGAAGTTTAAGATCTATACATGGGTATGCTTCATGAAAGGCATGTACACACATAGGTTTACTACAACAAAATACCTTATACATTTTGACAGGAGGTTGATCAATATTTGGAGTAACGGAATATGGTTTTTGTGATATGTAGTATGATGTTTGATGTTCTGGTTACATTGATCTAACTATTTCAGTTGATTGGTTGAGTTTCAGTTGATTGGTTTTTTCAGTGATTGGTTGATTCAGTTACAAATTGATGATTGATATTGAGCTTAAGTGTTGTTAGTGGGTCGAGTATGAAAATTTGATGAAACATGACCTACAAGTTATGATGTGTTGTAGTAGGTGGATCTAGTATGAAAATTTATGAAATTTCGTCCTCGGAGTTGAGGGAGCTGGACCTTCCTTCCAGTAGTAGTTGGTAAATCATATTAGGGGGTTGGAGCTCCCTTCTAGTAGCAGTTGGAGAATGAGTGAAGGTTGTAGCCTTCAACAAGTTGGTGCCTATGTACTGGTACATGTTTATGCCAGTACAAGAGCTAGGGGATGGAGATCTCTTCTAGTAGGAGATGGAGAAAGAGTGAAGGTTGTAGCCTTCTACAGGTGGGTTCCTACATACTTGTATGAGTCTGTACTAGTACAATATTGTCAAAAACGTTTCTTTATATTATAAGAAGATAGAGACGATATCAACAGCTGGTTTTTCCCTGCATTGGGTTTCCACCTTAAATCCTGGTGTTCATGTGTGTTTCTTATGTGTGATGGCTTATTTTGTTCTTAATGCATATGGTTACTGTATTTCTAATGTTTAATAAAGTACTGATGTACTGGTTGAAGGTAAACAAATGATGAACTAAGTGAAACATAATTTTATTGGATGTAGGCTAGTTGTCTTTAGAACAATCAGGTTCACACAGGGGTTCCTTTTAGTAAAGTCGTGTACAAAAATCAGAATATGAAAATAAAAGTTTGTGATTTTGAAAATATTAATTCACTTCCCCCCCCACCCCGTCTTATTATTTTTCCCAACAATTGGAATTAGAGTTGCTCCTTTGGCAAAAAGCTTGATTGTTTGAAGGATATTTGTCAAGACAATGGGAAAGAAGCAAAAGAAGAAAGAAATTACAAGGAAGACGATGGTAAATGGAAGAAAATATTCAGAATCATTATCAAGTATGGACTTTTTTTCTAAATGTGATCCATTTCCTTATCTATGCAAAAATGACAGTGACTTATGGAATTTGAATATTAGTCTAATGATAATTTCATGGATGCCCTAGAAGAAAAATATACTTTTATTGAATAAATATCTCAACTTCAATTTTTTTTAGAAGAAGCTAAATTAGTAAAAGAAACTTTGAAGAAACAGATCATAGAAAAAGAGGAACATAATGAGAAGCTATAATGTGAAATAGCCAATCTAAGGAAACAACTTGAGAAAGAAAAAAGTGTTAATCATAAATTTACTAAAGGATCTGAAACCTTGAATGAAATCATCAAGGTTCAATGCTCGCCTCTTATAAAGACGGATCTTGGATACTGTGAAGAAACATCAAAAACTATGAAGTCTTCTACAAACATAGGAAGTTATCTCCATTCAGTAAAAGGAAGCACTCAACATCAATCCGTCCTACATTAAAAGAATAAAGGACCAACTATAGAAACATGAAGCGATGAAGTAAAAGGAAGCAATCAAAATCTCTTTGTCTTACAACAAAAGAATAAAGGACCAAATACCTCCCAGGAATACTCTTCTCGGTTCAATCAAAATGACAACACTATAAGGTACTATTCTCTCAGATGATTTTACTTTAATGAAAAAAAAAAATCTTGTCAAAATTTTGGTTATAAGGTTGCTCAATGTGTTGCTTACAAAACTACCATGAATAGGGAAGCAAGAAAACAAAAGAATTAGAAATTCTATCACAATGCTTTCTCTCCCCTTCAATATGAAATTGAATTGTCCCTTTGCAATAACTTTCGTCATAAGGAATCCGAATGAAGGAGAAAAGGACGATCAATATCTCAGGATAAGAAAATGGAAACAACATCTAAGGTATGGAAGAAGAAAACCATTGAATCTGAGAACTGTGGTCTAGCTTTATATGCAAGGGACCAATAAAATTTGTGGTACATTGATAGTGGATGCTCAAAACACATGACATGTGATAAAGATAAATTTATATATTTTAATGAAATAAATAAATAAAAGAACGCAACCTTTGGAAACAATACACCTGCTACTATCAAAGGAAAAGGAACTGTTATGTTAAAAGAAATGTTTAAAGCTAGAAATGTTTTATTTATTGGTGGATTGAAGCATAACTTATTAAGTGTGAGCCAAATGTGTGATCAAGGGAATGAAGTTGTTTTCATATCAGGTAATTGTGTAGTTTGAAGTCTCGATACAAGAAATACCATAATAAAAGGAACAAGAACTCCAAGTAATGTATATGTCTTGAAAGACGGTCTTGAATATTATTACTTAAGAAAAGAAGAAGAAGGTTGGTTATGGCAGAGAAGACTGAGACATCTAAGCTTTAGTCAATTACATAAGTCAAGAAAGCTAGGAGCAATTCATGATTTTTCAAACATATCTCTACTATAAAATAGCATCTGCAAAGCATGTCAATTCGGTAAGCAAACTCGGGTACAATTCAATGCCAAAGAAGGTTCTACAAGTAGGCCTCTTTAACTTATTCAAACCGATGTATGTGGACCAATAAAGAAAAATTAACTTAGAGGTGAACAATATCTCATCTTATTTATTGATGATTTTACTAGAATGTGCTGGATTGATTTATTGAAGTATAAAGATGAAGCATTTGATAAATTTAAAGTCTTCAAAGCTTTAGTAGAGAATGAGTTAGAATTGAAAATCAAATGTCTCAAATCTGACAGGGGAGGAGAATACATATCAATTTTATTTTTTTTGAATTTTGTGAATCATATGGCATCAAGAGGTAGTTTTCTATAGCTAGGTCTGCTCAACAAAATGGGGTAGCAGAAAGAATGAATAGAACAATTCAAGAAATGGCATATGCCATGCTTGATGAGTATGGGACATCTTGTATCTTCTGGGGTGAAGCATCACATACAACATTAAATATTCTTAACAAAGCTCATATTTGTTTCAATAGTGATAAAATGCCTTAGGAACTTTGGTACGGTAAACGTCCAACTATTAAACATTACAGAGTTTTTGGAAGTAAGTTTTACATAAAGAATAATAAGGATAAACTTGTAAATTTTGAAGCTTGTGTTGATGAAGGAATTCTTCTTGGGTACTCAAATAGAAGCAAAGGATATAAATGTTACAATAAAAGACTTAAAAATATTGTTGACTGCATTAATGTTGTGATTGATGAAGCATACATAAGTATCAAAAGGGAAGCACCAATAGATGACAAAGGTCCTCTTAAATCGAGCCAAAAAATGACGATGAAAGTATCAATGAAGCATCAGATGAAGGAAGTGACAATATAGAAGAACCAAAAAAAGCCTCCATCAAGGTATGTTCAGAAAAACCATCTAGAATCTCAAATTCTAGGTGGTAAGGAATCTAGAATACAAACTAGAAGAACTCTTATTGAAACTGCCATTCATCTAGACTTACTATCCACAATTAAACCACAAAATGTAAATCAAGCAAGTAAAGATGAATGTTGGGTTAATTCTATGGATGAAGAACTTGACCAGATAGAAAAAAATCACACTTGGGAATTAGTGCCTAGACCTCATGACAAAAATGTAATTGGGAAAAAATGGGTTTTTAAAAATAAACTAAATGAGAATGGAGAAGTAATTAGAAATAAAGAAAGAATCATTTGCAAAGGTTATTCTCAACAAGAAGGAATAGAACTTGAAGAAAAATTTTCTCCTGTAGCCAAACTTGAAGCCAAAAGAATGTTTCTTTCCTTTTAAAGCTTTCATAATTTCAAATTCTATTAAATGGGTGTTAAATCTGCATTTCTAAATTGGGACCTAGAAGAATAACTCTATAGTGAACAACCCGAAGGTTTTATTCTAGGTAACAACGAAAAACGTGTTTGCAAACTCAAGAAGGCATTATATGGGCTAAAACAAGCCCATCGTGTATGGTATTATCGCCTTGACAAATATCTTCAACAACAAGGCTTCACTAAGGGATCTACAAATAGCACCTATATATAAAGGTGGATGATGGTAAATTTTTAATTATTTTTGTTTGTGTGGATGACATCATCTTTGGTAGTAATGAAGAATCCATGAGTGAAAGGTTTGCTTCTATCATACTACAAGAGTTTGAAATTTCTTTACTTGGTGAACTAACATACTTTCTTGGTTTACAAGTTAAACAAGCAAAGAATGGCATCTTCCTCTCACAAAAAAAGTACCTTAAGAAAATTCTAAAGAAATATGGAATGGAAGATCGTAAACTGGTCGGCACACCAATGGTGAGAATATGTAGTCTTAGTTCGCATGATGATTCTCTCGCAGTCAACCAACCAAAATACAGATCCATGATTAGAAGTCTACTTTATCTTGTAGGAACAAGACCATATAGCATGCATGCAATTGGGCTTGTTGGATGATTTCATGCCAATACAAAGGAAACTCATCTTTGGGCGGTCAAAATAATCTTTGTTAGGTCCCTATACTACTATTGTAACCCCTTATTGTTATTAGTACAACTGCTTATTATATTGTTGTGCCCATGCAGTCTCCATATTGTTATTATTGTGCCCCATAGAAGCTTGCTATTGTTATTATTGTGCCCTTACATTGTTGTTGTTATGTGGGCTTTGATTATATTATGACCCCTTAGACTCCTATATATAGAAAGGAGGTCTTGTCATTTGTATCATCTAAGAATTGTTCATTTCTGTAACATAAAGGAGGTTGCCCCCTCGAAGACACTGAATTATAAGGTTTTTATCTTACTTTTCTATCTTTTTGTGAGTTTGTTTCATAACATTTGGTATCAAAGCTTTGGATTCTAGGGTTTCACTGCTCCAAACAGATCATCATGGAATTTTCACTATAACTTTTTTTCTGCGATTTTTCAGAATTTTTTAACCTCAGGTCCAAATTTTAGATCTTGTATCGATATATTTTCAAATATATGATCTTAGGAAGTTAGGGTTTTTGCAGACTCCTCAATTACATCTTAAACAGGTCATCTTGGGAAAATCATCATAACTTTCACTTTGAGCATCAGATTGGATTTTCGTAAGAAGTTATAGAAAGAGGACGGACTATAGTTCTTTTGGGTATCATTTTCAAAACCTAAGGTTTAAATAGTGACACGTGGAACTTCATACAAGTTCTCTCTTCTGAAAAGGTATATAATCAAGTCATATTGGGAGATTGTGCATAACTCTTTCCTGGGGAATCCAATTTTGATCAGACTGGTGGCATTGGAAAGGGGACACAGAGGGATATTACAAGTCGTGATTTTAGAACTAGAAGATCTGAAATTACAGAGTTACAGTCATTTCAAGATCAAGCTCCTAAAATCAAGAAAAAGCGAGATGAGGAAGTTTGATGGCAAGGATCCGGTAAATTGGATACTATAGATGGAGAAATATTTTGATCTACATGGTGTACCACTGTTACAAAAGGTACGTATTGCATCTAATTATTTAGAACCAAATCAATTTTTATGGTATAAATGGCTTTGCTCTCGCAAACCACTTGTCACGTGGTGAATTTTCACAGAGGAAATGATAACACATTATGAGGATACAAAGAGAAACACCTTCATTAGCCAATTGATAAATCTCAAACAAAAGTGTTCAATGGCAAAGCACATTGAGGACTTTCAAAAATTGAATATAAGGGAAAATGATATTCAAGAGAAGTAGAGGATTGATGTCTCTATAGGGACTTTAAAGGATAACATTCAACATGAGATTCGTCTTTGGGAACCTGATCCATTGGAGATGGCATTCAGGTTGGCAAGAAAAGTGGAAAGAAAAATTATGGAAGCAAGGAGTTATACCCCTCACAACTATAAAGATGGAAGTTTTGTTTCTCCTAGCCTTCCACAACCTACAAAGGTGACACCACAACAAATGGAATAAAAAAGAGCAAAAGGACTTTGTTACAATTGTAATAACAAATACATTAAAGGTCATAAGTGTGCTAAGAAGAAATTATTTTACATTGATTGTGAAGAGGAGGAAGAAAAG
>APFE030120531.1:121596-135076 GCA_000404065.3 Pinus taeda | reverse complement strand
CAAAAGAAGAGGATATACACCAAGAACCAACCCCAGAGAAAGAATAAATGAATCCGACCATATCTTGTAATGCATTGGCCAGAATTACCACTCCTCAAACTATCAATATAGAAGGACATATCAAGAAGAAAAATGTTCAAGAAGTGAAAGACCACATCGAGCATTAAGAAATGAATCTGACCATATATTGTAATGCATTGGAAGAAATTACCACTCCTCAAACATTCAAGATAGAAGGACATATCAAGAAGAAAAAGGTAATAGTTTTGATTGATTCAGGCAGTACCCATAATTTTATTCATTGTAAGATAGCCAAGGAATTGAATTGCTTCCTATATCCAGCACCAGAGTGTCAAGTGATGGTTGCAAGTGGAGGAACCATAAATTTCTCTAGAAAGTGCCATAATATCAAGCTATCCATGGAATAATATGTATTGAATAGCCCAATGCTTTCCATTCCAATGGGTGGTGATGATGTTTTACTAGGAGTCCAATGGCTACAATCTTTGGGTATAATAGCTTTTGATTTTCAAGAAATTTTCTTGAAATTTTTTTGGGAAGGAAAGGAAGTTGAATTGAGGGATATCAAAGGGAAACTAGGAAATATAATCAAATCTAACAACATGACAAAGTTTCTAAATAAAGAACAATGGAGCGTAATTGCACAATTATGTTACTAAAGGATCCCACATCGAAATCATGTATTTCTCTAGATCTCCAAAACATTTTGGACAATCATTCCAAGGTATTTGAGACTACCAAAGGCCTCCCACATATTCATGATCATTATCATGTTATTCGTTTGATTCCAGGATGTATTCCTCCAAACATCAGGCCTTACAGATACCCATATGCCCAAAGGAGTGGGAACTCATTCAAAAGTTGCTGAAGATCCCAGTTCAAATAGTATTGTGAGAACTTGACAAGGAAGGAAAAATAATATTGGAACCTAAAGCAGTCATAGAACCAAGAAATATACAGATACGAAATAGATCAATTTTATAGTATCTCATCAAGTGGAAGAATTTACCCGCTGAAGATTCCACATGGGAGGACAAGATATTATACAGAAGCATCAAGAACTGCTCAAGCGTTGAGGACAACACTTTTTGAAGGAGAGGGGAATGTTAGGTCCCTATACTACTAGTGTAACCTCGTATTGTTATTAGTACAACCCTCTTATTATATTGTTGCGCCCATGCAGTCCCCATATTGTTATTATTTTGCCCCAAAGAAGCCTACTATTGTTATTATTGTTCCCTTATGATATTATTGTTATGTTAGCTCTGATTTTATTATGACCCCTTAGACTCCTATATATAGAAAGGAGTCCTTGTCATTTGTATCATCTAAGACTTTTTCATTTGTGTAATGTAAAGGAGGTTTCCCCCTCGAAGAGGCTAAATTCTAAGGTGTTTATCTTTCTTTTCTATCTTTTTTGGAGTTAGTTTCATAACAATCTTCAAATATCTACAAGTCACTCAAGACCTTGGTCTATGGTACCCCAAAGATACAAATCTCACTCTTCATGCTTATACAGATGCAGATTAGGCAAGAAATGTGGATGATAGAAAAACTACTAGTGGAGGAAAATTCTATATGGGGCCCCACTTAGTATCATGGTTTAGAAAGAAACAAAGTTTGATTGCTTTATCTAATGCAGAAGAAGAATATGTAGCTACTGCATGATGTTTCACACAAATTCTCTAGATGATGCAAACATTGCAAGATATTCAAATTGACTATTTCTCCACCCACTTCTATTCTATGTGATAATGCAAGTGCAATTAATATTTCAAAAAATCTGGTTATGCACTCGAAGACCAAGAATATTCCAATTAAATATCATTTTCTAAGAGAACAGGTGCTTGAACAAAAGGTTAAACTAGAATTTGTTCCCTCAAAAGAACATGTTTTTTATATTTTTACAAGACCTCTTCCATGTGAGGCATTTGAATATCTCAGACATAAATTAGGAATGGTCTTTGCTTCATCACTTAATTTATTCTTCATGTTCAAGGGGAGTAATACATATGTGACTTGATGATCACTCCCATCGTTGCTTTTGATTTTCATGTTGCTTATACTACTGACAGTGTCTCTGATGTAGTCAAGATACACATGTACAAATAGAACAAACTCAGGGGGGAGTTGAAGGTGTGAAATTTTAGTATTTCACTTTCTATACATGGATCCTATAAAGAAAAGTCGTGTGTATACATGAGTTCTAAATTGAACAGTTGAGTATATATTGGTATGATAAATAAATAAGCCCAAATTTTGCTTGTTGATTCTCAAACTAGTCTGCAGAGATGGCATAGGTTCAAGGGGAACATTTTCTTAAAATAATGCATTGTTGGCATTATGTTTGCCTAATGATATTTATCAATAGATTTTTTTATTGGTGTTGGTGACAGATACTTATGGTGCAGATCATATATGGTATATGATAGTTGTTGATGATTATCGTGGTCTTTTTGGGGTCTTTGGTCTTGGTTATGAATGTATTTTCAATAATTTAATGTAAAGTTCATGTAAATACCTATGATGTACTCATTGTAAAATTCAATAATGTATGGACTATTGTGGTAAAATCATTTTTGAACATGTGATTTAATTTTTAATCCCACCGTGTTTGGGAAGTTGATGTAATAATGATTTCAACATGTAAACCCACTGTGATTGGGTATTTGATGTAAGTTTGAGTCCTTGGTGATAGATTCATGGAGTCATGTAATTCATTGTAAAAAAATTTAGCATGTTCTCAGGAGAACATGATCAGAGATTTCGACATGTGCTTAGGGGGAGCATGGTCAGTGTTAATTTTTCAGACATGGAAGTCTTCATTCAACATTAGTTATCCCTTTTCCCTTGATGTAAAAGGGGGAGAGTAGCTTGGTGTTTGGGTTGGTGGTTGAGTAGTCGCTTGATGTTTGGTTTGATGTATTTATAGGTTGTGGTGACCAAACACCAAATCAGTTGTCATCAAGTACAAAGGGAGAGATTGTTGACATTATGAATTAGGTGTTGTCCTGGAAACCTACCTGATGAGTTGTCCTTGATGACAAGTTGAATGGAAACCTACTTAATTAGTTGTCTCTTAATGGAAACCTACTTGTTGAATATGTAAATAGGATGTGACAGAGTGTTTTGGCAAAGGCATATCAATTCAGAGGCAGAGGTATGATAAAGATGAAAGTTCAAGAAGTATATGTGGGTTCTATTAAGAAAATCCGCATACACATGTGAGTTTGAAGAAGAAAAGGCACATTCATTTTCTCCATCATGGTATTCTAAATACTAAGGGTCCTTACCATGGTATTTTGTTGTGGTATTGAGCCTAGTAACGGATGTTTTGATCCTGTCTAAGAAAACCATCAGCCAGGTTTTGACCTATGTTATTGAAAAAGGCTAAGCTATATAAGATGATGAATATCTAAGTGGTGATATAGTAAGAAGTTCGCAAGTGATGGAACTCTTATGAATACTTAGATTTGAAACAAACATGCATGTTATGGGCTATTGATGCTTTGCCTAATCTAAACTAAGTATGCACCCAATATTTTGATGATGGATTAGATCCAATAGATCTAAGATGACAATCATGATTATGAGATGATCTATTTTGTGTTAACAGGTGATTTTTCTATGTACGCCAAGGTCTCGGTATGTCTAAATTTTTGTGTTGCAGTGAAGATTTGACTTTGAAATTGCATATCTATACGTGGGTTTTATAGCCTGCAAGGTGTGTACACATGTGGATGTGTTTATGGTAAGCCATGTACACGTGGATTTGGTTCCAGAAAATCAAGTACACACGCAACTATGCTTTGAGGAAAGAGCATACATAAAGTAGGGCTTTTTATGAAAGGATGTTCGATCAGTATTATCAGTTCTGACGCATTTCTGTTGTCTTTCAATGAAGTCTTATTCTTGATCTGGGTTTAAATAGTGATGTTTTTATTATGGATTGACTGATTGAAGAATATTGAGATAATTTGTTGATTGTGATTGAAGATAAGACACTACTATGTGATTGGTTCAAAAGGTTGCGGTAGATATGAGTATGATTCAATGTTTCTTTCAGAATGAGAGTGGTCTAGTTTTCAGTTTACAGAATTTTAAGATCTGTATGCATGTATGGTTCATGAAAGGTGCATACACATGTGGTTTTTCTATGGAAAACTAGCGTATACATTCTGGAAAATGGTTGATCATGATTTGCAGTAATAGAATCTGGGTTCTATGATATGCAGTATGATATTTGATCTTCTGGTTACAATGATTTAGATGTTTCAATGGATTGGTTGAGTTTCAGTTGATTGGTTTTTTCAATGATTGGTTGATTTAGTTACAGTGATGAGTTGTAATTTGATGATTGATATTGAGCTTAAGCGTTGGTAGTGGGTCAAGTATGAAAATTTGATGAAACATGGCCTACAAGTTATGATGTGTTGTAGCAGGTGGATCTAGTATGAGAATTTATGAAACTTGGTCCCCGGATTTGAGGGTCCCCGGATTTGAGGGAGTTGGAGATTCCTTCCCATAGTAGTTGGTAAATTGTATTAGGGGGTTGGATCTCCATTTTAGTAGTAGATGGAGAACGTGTGAATGTTGTAGCCTTTAGCAAGTTGATTCTTGCGTACTGGTACAAGTTTACGCTAGTACAAGAGCCAGGGTGTTGGAACTCCCTCCCAATAGGAGCTAGAGAACAATTTAAGTTTGTATCCTTCTACAGGTGGGTGCTTGTATACCGGTATGAGTCTACACTAGTACAATATTGTAATTTTTTTTTTATATTAGGAGAAGACTAAGATGATAGCAACAATTGGTTTTTTCTACATTTCCACCTTAAATCTTGGTGTTCATGTGTGTTTCTTATGTGTGATAGTTTATTTTGTTCTTATTGCACATGGTTACTATCTATCTAATGTTTAATAAAGTATTTATGCACTGTTGAAAGTAAACAGATGATGAATTAACTCAAATATAAGTTTATTGGATGTACATTATTTGTCTTTAGAACTGTCGAGTACACACAAAGGTTCCTTTCTGTAAAGTCACGTACCAAAATTACAATATGAAATGAAAAGTTTGTGATTTTAAAATACTGATTTCCCCCCCCCCCCGCCCCCATCAGTATTTTTCCGAACAAGATTTACTGAAAATTGGTTTAGATACATATTATTATTCTTCTAACACATCATCACCTAGTAAAAAGAACTCCAAAATATTAGATGCACAACGAAAAATTCATAGGAAAGAACTATTGAATGAATGAATGGAAAAATCGTTGACAAAGTAGTCATTAAGCTAAACAAAACCTTAAAATTTCTATTCACCATTGATTTTAAGGGATTACATCACAACCATTGATTTGATTGGTAGAAGTAGTATTTTTTTTGGCATCAAAGGGTGACACATATGCATAAAATTACAATCCAAGTCATGGAATGATCTAGAGAAATCTTTATATATATTTCGTTCCACTTCAATATATAAATAATATATATATACCCGACCAAATCAGTGACTTCAGAAATGTATACTATTAATATGTTTGAAAATGCAGCATAATTCAAAGTTAATATATATTACTAGTTTGGCATAGTTGACATATGGTAACATGTTCAACTATGAAAAATACAAAAAGGTTATGGGTAATGTTATTGGTATGTCTCTAGTCATGTTATAACCATAGTAGGAATATAGGAGATCAATAGTACATATAAGCCTAAGTGGGTGAGGAATTGAAAAACACACTTTTTGTCAATAGAATTAATAACGTATAAAATACGATACACAAATATAATGTGTTTTAAAGAAGTGTTAAATGGACCTAAAAAGTATAGATTGGTATTCAATTGAAGATTTCCAGAGTGATAATAGTAGTTTAAGCTATAACTTAATATATAACACTTGAAGGTCAAGGAATTAACCCAATTCTATAAGGAAGAAATATTCCTTGGTATAGGATATGAATTGTACTAAGATAAATTATCAAAGAATAATGGTCTAGAAAATACAAAATAAAATGATGATAGGAAAATGAGAATACAAATATATTACTAGAGAATAAAAATATTATGAATATGTGACAAGATAATATTGTAAAACTTTTATTACCTATCATAGTAACATGGAACTCATATAGTTTATCAAAGTATGGATTCTCTCGAGAAAAATACAATAATGTAAGTGAACTGTGTTTTTCTAAATAGTTAGTTACATCTTTTTTGTTGAAAATGTAGCAAGAAAAGTCTCAATTTTATTTTTTCCTTAATTAAATTGAGGAAAATTGAGATTTCATATTAGTAAACAACTTAGAGGAGTTAATTGAGGTGACGTGGCTCTTGTCACTCAGTTAAGAACAATCAATTCAAGTTAATGAGTTCAGGTTCAACTTACTTATGCTGGTTCCTAAAAAATAGCAATCTAGCTAAGTTAATTCAAGTTATGGACATGAATTTCGATTATGTGTAGTGAGTTCCTAAGTTTTAGCAGCCTAGTTTGATTTTATTTCATTTGTAGCAATTTAATTCAGTTAAATTGAGTTATGGTCAGTTAAACTAGTTCTAAATGTTGGAGGAACTAGTGGAAGGTCAAGTTGTGGAAGTGGAACTTCAACCACACTAAGTGATCATCTAGGTAATTAATCAATCATCCTAAATTAACTCATGCATGCAGATAATTTGAATTACTTAGTTGAGATTGGAGTTCAAGGGAAGTGTACTATTAGTTGTAAAATATTCCAAGTTGTAGAGGTCGTGCATACAGTCAGATAATTTACTAAAAGGAATTACACAATCTAGATGAGGAAACTTCCTAATTAATAGGGGCCTAATCCCAAGGGAACAATGCAAGGAATTAGGATCTTGGAGGGCTTAAAAATTGGCTAGGTTCAGTTAGTCAAGTAGAGAATAGAAGATATAGGTGCAGGTTGAGCTCAAGCTTGAGAAAAGCATATTGCATTCATCTAGATTCTTTGATTGATGTAATAAAGATAGTAAGGATTTTTGAGAAGTTTCTTTTCCATATATAAATATTTGTGTATGTGTGTTAAACCTTGATGCATGCTAATGATTTATGTTCTCAATCATGAATTCCCTCCCATATATGAGTAGAGTATCTTCTAGTCTTCTGATTTAGTAAATTTCGTGAGCATTTTAGAATCTGCACATTAATTTCTACATGGTATCAGAGATGGAATCACTATAGAGAAGAGATTTTGAAGATTTCATTGTAGGAGATTCGAATTTGAATATCAGTGTTGCAGGTTTTCTTGAGGAATGAGAAGATGGATTTCAATGGACTCAGGCTCGAGTATGTCTTGGAAGGCACCTTAAACTTTATTGCATGGAATGTCCGCATGGAGGCAATATTGGATGATAATGAGCTGCTAGAATACATCAAGAAATATGTAGAAAAACCCTAAGCATCTGATGCCCGAAATCTTGCTCAATGGAAGAAATATGTGGCCAAAGTGAGGAGAATCATAGTTTAGGAGTTTGGTATCATATTGTCTCAAATGTCCATTGAAAAGATGTTATGTTCGCAATGTTGAAAAAGTGATAGAACTATTTTAGAAAAATAGTTACCACATGAAGTTGGCACTCAAGGACAAGCTTTGAAGTATCAAGATGCAAAATAATGACACAATTATGTAGTACCTAGAAGGATTACACAGTGTTGTGATGAGCTTGGTGGGGTTGGTGTTAATGTCCCTGAATAAGACTTGGTAGCTCTAGCCCTTTTGGGCCTTCCGAAGAGTTGGCATAGCTATCAAGATTCGATAAATGGTAGAAAAAACTATCGAGTTGGGAGCCAATATGGTCCAATCTTGTGTGGGAAGAAATAAGGTGGAATACTAGATATGAGACCTCTTCCAAATAAGAGGATGAGGACTTTGCATTAGTCAGCAATGGAAAGAAGGAAAAGGGGAAGAAGTACCAAGGTGAAGCTCATTCTAGCCAAGAGGGCAAGAAAAAATAGTTTTCCAAAATCAAGTACTTTCATTGTCATGAATTCACACACTATGCCATGAAGTGTCCACACATGAAAGCAAGAAAAAATGACCCTACAGTAGCAGTAGCAGGTGAAGATTTGGCTTCATAATTGGAGATTCATTTTACTTTCATTCCATGAATGGCCAACACAATGATGGGAAGTTTTTGGTATCTTGATAGTCGTGCCTCATTCCATATGATGGGGAATAGATATTTTTTCAGTGATTTATAGAAGAATGACCTCCATATAAACCTTTATTTTGGAGATGATGGAAGGTACAACATGAATAGGAGTGGTACAATCACCTTTCAGAGGGAGTCAGACTTACCTCTCAGAATCAGGGATATGATGTTTGTTCTAGGTCTAAAGAAGAATCTTGTCTTTATTTCAGCTATGGAATACCGTGGTTACAATGTGATCTTAAGCAAAGGAAAGACGTTCCTGAGAACATAGCCACATGAAAGGTGAAGCAGATCAGGGTCCAATTCAAGAACCTATATGCAATTAAAGTAGAATATGCATGCAAAGCATTGAGGAGCAAGGCAGAGACTATAGATGTGGTGGTTGAGAGGGAGCATGATTTACCTCTCAACATGTAGCCTCAAGAAATTGTGGAGAAGAAAAAAATAGAGAAGAGTACATGAGGTAGAGTGGAGACATCTACTCAATCAGAGACCTCCACCATGGGGAGAGTTCAAGCCAAGTGGGAAGAGGGAGAACATGCAATTACACCACCAAGAGCAAAGTGGAGTGATGTAGATCCCTAGTCCAAGAGTTGCATGAATTTGGGAAGGGTCCATGAAGGCATTATCCTCATTACCTTTCTATAGGGGCTCACGGTATTTAGTAGCACGAGGATCAAGGTCAGTTAGATACTAAGGAGTGAATATAATTGTTAATAGCAGAGCGAGAGGTTTAATATGAGAGTCAGCAATAGCACAATTTTTCCAGTAGACAGTTGTAGACATAGTTGATTCAGTTTGTTTATTTTTGGATGCTTCTCAATTGCAAATGTTGTAGTAGCAATAGAAACAATGAGAGGTGTTGCATGCAGTACATTCCACAGGTGTAGGATAGGGGCGGTTGGTAATCCCTTTCTTTCTAAGAGGGACCATTGAAATTGTAGCAAGAAAAGTATCAATTTGATTTTTTCCTTAATTAAATTGAGGAAATTCGAAATTCCATATGAGCATATAACTTTAGAGGAGCTAACTGAGGTGACATGGATCTTGTCACTTAGTTAAGAACACTCAATTTGAGTTAATTAGTTGAGGTTTATTTTACTTGTGTTGATTCCTAAAAAGTAGGAATTTAGCTTAGTTGATTCAGGCTAGGGACATGAAGTTCATTTGTGTGTAGTGGGTTCCTAAATTTTAGGAGCCTAGGATGAGTTAATTTCAATTGTAGCAATTTAATTCAGTTAAATTGAGTTATGGTCAGTTAAATTGGTTCTAACTATTAGAGGAACTAGTGGAAGGTCAAGTTGTTGAAGTGGAGCTTCAACCACACTAAGTGATCATCCAGATAACTAATCAATCAGCCTAAATTAACTCATGCACACAGATAATTTGAGTTAAGTAGTTGATATTGGAGTTCAAGGGAAGTGTACTATTAATTTTAAACTATTCCAAGTTTTACAAGTGGTGCATGTCCTTAAAGAATTGGCCAAAAGGAATTGTGCAATCCATATGAGGGAATTTCTTAATTAATAGGGGCCTAATTCCCAAGGGAACAATGCAAGGAATTAGGATCTTGGAGGGCTTGAAAATTCACTAAGTATTGGCTAGGTTCATTCAATCAAGAAAATGATATAAGATACCAATGTAGGTTGAGCTCAAGCTTGAGCAGAGCATATTGTATTCATTCAGATTCTTTGATTAATACAATTTAAAGAGTAGGGGGTTTTGTGTAGTTGTTTTCCCCCAGATAAATATTTGTGTAATAGTGTTAAATATTGATGCCTGTTAATTATTTGCGTTTTTTATTGTTAATTTAATTCCACAGATGATTAAAATATCTTCTAGTCTTGTGATTTAGTAAATTTCATGAGCAATTTAGAATTGAAACATTAATTTCTACATTTTTGACAAAAAAAATTATATTGGAGGAGGTTCATTACAAGTGGTATCATAGTTATAGGTTACAAAATTGGGCCTTTTATAGGACCTAAACTAAAACATTTATTTTTATTTATGTCATGATCATATAATCAAAGAACAGTTAAGAAAAGTTGATGAATGGTTGAAGGAAACAATAGACATACTTCCATAGGGTCACTTAAAGGTGTTGAAGAACCTAATACTGAAATTGGAATTATAGGAGGAGGAACTGGTAATATAGAAAATAAAGAATCTAAAATCTTACAAGTAATCAGTAACTTGAAAGAAAATGTAGATAATATAAATTCCAATAAAGGAAAACTATCTAAATAAAAGGATGAGAAAGAGGAGATTAATGGCTATTTACTGAGGAAGCTGGAAGAAAATAGAGCAAATAGGAAGAGAGGAGAAACTCATAAGAAGAGAT
The DNA here is from genome assembly GCA_000404065.3 of Pinus taeda. NCBI lineage: Eukaryota > Viridiplantae > Streptophyta > Pinopsida > Pinales > Pinaceae > Pinus > Pinus taeda. Next base: position 124,543 of record APFE030120531.1, on the reverse strand, counting down.
AGAGGAGTGAATCCACTGATACTACTCACTCAATAACTTCTATTGAAAGTAAGACCCATGAGTTTGATGAAGGAAAAGGTTAGGAATCTGAAAGTTTTGCTTCTGTGTCCAAGAAGAGTACTGCATCTCAGTCATAAGGAGAAATAAAAAATATTAGGCCTCCAAAATTTAATGGAGAATCTGAAGGAGTAGAAGCATGGCATCTAAATATCTCAAAGTATTTGGAGTATAATAATTATCCAATCAATTTGAAGGCTAGATTGACAACATACCAGTTAACTCATAAATCAACCTTATGGGGGGGGGGCTGGGGGGGGGGGTGCGCATAAAGCCATGAAAAAAATCACAAGTAAAAATCTGAAATGGAAACTCTTTAAAAAATAATTTAAAAAAATATATATCTACCTAAAAGGTATTTTGATGAAAAGGCCAAAGAGTTCAATGAATTAAGTTTGAGACAATATATCATGGATGAATTTGTAAATAAGTTTATGAGTTTGTTGAGATATGTGCCATATTTTAAATAAGAAAAGGTCCAAATACAAATATTCATTATCTGTTTGCCTTTTTAATATAGATAAAGCATTGAATTTGTAAAACCAAAAACCATGGTTGAGACTATAGGGAAGGAAAAATTTGGTTTTAATTAGAATCAAAATAAATGTGATAATTCTAAGAGTTGGATGGCGAAGAAGCACGAGAAGTTCGGTACTAAGAAAAAGGGGTTTAAGAAAATTTCCTTTTCAAACACCTTTAACAGTAATCAAGAAGGGAATTATAGGATAAGTGTAAATCGACAGATAATTTAAGACAAAAATGTGGTCAAGGGGTAGGTGTGGGAAATAGGAACTTTAGATAATCAACCAGACCACCAATTAAGTGATGGGACTACAATGATAACCCTTTGTGCATAGGTTATCCGAAAAACCCAATGAACAAAAGAGAAATAGTAAATAACCAGCAAGATGCCTCTACAGTCAATGATATCGCCTACAATATTCCAAGGATTAGTGTGGCATTCAATGGAAGACAAGCAGACCACCAATCCACTATGGTGGAAGTTCAAGGTAAAATTTCTAAGAAAAATGTTTCAGTATAAATAGACCATGGAGCTACTTTATATTATATTTCCTTTGCTGCATTTGAAAAGTGTGGACTTAAAAAGGAAAAATAGAATAAGCCCTGGTTAGTACAATTTTCCAGAAGAACAAAAAGATTTTTTTTTAGAAATAAGTAAAAACTATCTATTAAATATGAATGGAATGAATAATCAATTAAATATAAACATTTTAACTTTGGTATCATATGATGTTATTATTGGGATGCATTGTTTGGAATCACACAGAGTAATTTTAAAAGTCTTTTAATTGCATTAACGATAAAGGGGAATCATGTATATTTAATGGAATGCCAAGAGCTATTTCCATAAGGTATATTTATGCCTACAATTAAATAAATGTGCATGTAAATTCTTCCAAATGTTTGTAGTTCATATTGAAGATTTATCTAGTAGTAAACAAAAACCATCTCTAGAAGATTACTCTATTTTGGAGCAATATAAATATGAACTTCCTGAAGAGATAACAAAACTTCCTCTGGGGAGAGACATAGACTTCACCATTGATCTCATTCCTAAATAAGTTCCGGTATCCAAAGCTCCATATAGAATGAGTATCTCTGAGCTAATTGAGTTAAAAATTAAGTTGCAAGAAATGCTAGATAAGAAAGACATAAGACCTAGTGTATCTCCTTATGGTGCACTAGTTTTATTCATTAAGAAGAAAGATGAGACTCTTAGGCTTTGTATGGATTACAAAAAACTCAATAAAATGACCCTCAAAAACAAATATTTGTTGACCCAGATTCATGAGTTCTTTGATAAAGTCCAAGGAGCTTCAATCTTTTCAAAACTTGATCTAAGATCCAAATATCATCAGATTAGGATCAACGATGAAGATATTCACAAAACATTGTTCAAGACAATATATGGAAACTATGAGTTTGTAGTGATTCCATTTGGATTCACTAATGCAGTAGCCATTTTCATGTGTCTAATGAATAGTGTGCTTAGTCCTTTTCTTGAAAAAAATGTCATTGTATTCATAGATGATATTTTGATTTATTCAAAAAGTAAAGAAGAACATGATCAACACTTGTAGATTTTCCTTCAAACACTTAGATAGAATGAATTTTATGATAAATTTGGGAAATTATTATTTTACTAGAAATAGATTCAATACTTGGGACATGTAGTGTCTGAAGAAGGAATTGCAGTGGATATAGAAAATATTATAGTTATTACTGAATTTCCAGTACTTAACTATGTAGTTGATGTCAGGTCATTTATGGGAATTATAGGTTATTACAAAATATTCATAGAAGTTTTCTCTAAATTTTCATATCCAATTGCTTCCTTTCAAAAGAAGGTGAAAACTTTTAATGGAGTGAGAAGTGTCGGGATAGTTTTTAGAAACTAAAGCGACTTTTAACTACTACTTCAATCCTGAAACTAGTTGATCCCAATAAATATTTTGTTATATGTACCGATGTTTGTAAAGTGTTATCACCAAAAAATGATCACCTAGGTGGATCGAAATACACCATGTAGGATTAATTTTACCATAGTAAAATCACTTTCACTGTGGAAAATAATATAGTAAACCACTTTTATTAAATTATTTTCTGATTTAAATAAAAAATCACATGAGAATAATTAGATAATTTTGGATTGTAGATTACTGTGGTGTGGTTTCTGAGAGGAATTCAGATTTTCCATAGTGTTCATCTTTACATTGGTCAACCTTTCGAGTCTAGACCAGGACTCATCATCAGGACTGATATACGGAGAAAAGAAAAAAGGGGGTTTGTGATAAATATGTAATAGGTTTGCTGTAGAGACAGTTTGGCCGATCACATAAAAAAATTTTAATTAATTTTTTTTTTAATT